>APFE031372905.1:57000-89861 GCA_000404065.3 Pinus taeda
TTTTGGTTTTGGACCCTATGTTAGGTTGGGCGGACCCACCTATGGTTTTGTGCATGATTTTCGCACATGTTTTTTGGACGCGATGGTTTTCGGTCCATGGTTTTGGACGCGATGGTTTTTCGGTCCATGGTATTGGATGCTTCGACATGCATAAGTATGTATTGTAACATTGAAAGGAACATAATGAAAAATCAAGCTGGTAGTCCCGGTTTTGGGATCCAGTGGGAAATCTCTGTGTATGTGTTTTATGTGTTATGCTCTCACATTGTTTATTTTTCTATGATTTAGAATTTGTATGCAGGTAATTTCTGTACGGGGTTAAAACCTACATCCATTTCAAGCATTTCATTTTCTACAATTAGTTTAGGATTTATTTCAATACATGCACTCCATTACATCATGACAGCAAAGGAAGGATGCATTCTATGCTACACATATAGTGTCGATACCTCTTAAGTTTGTACGAACCCCCGGGTTGATAATTAAACTTAGTTGGTAGCCTTATGAGTTGTAGCATTCTTGTTGCAATATCGAGGTTCATCAGGTTAGCATGGCAGATTGGTAGAGGTGATAGAGTGAGACTTGGCCTTCACCCATGGCCAGGCAGGCGCTATAGTCACTTGATATCCCTTACTTTAACATAAATTCTGAGAGATAGAGGATACTCAAAACTTTCTCATATTGCCATCCCTTCCAACACTTTGATATGGAAACAAGTTTGGCTTTCTTCCGAAGAGTTTGGTCTAGAGGAGGAGTATCCAAATGTCTAGAAAGGATACCTACAAGCTAATTGATAGCCATATTAGGCTGATAGACATAGATGATGAACTTATTTGGAGTATCGCCCCTATTTGAATCTACAGCCCTGAGTTAGGCTATATCTTCTTAGTGGTTTTGTTGTCACTCGCTACAAAAGAGAGTTCTAGATGTACAAAGGGGGGAAAAGAACAGAGATGTTTGGAGCTAGCTTCCAAGCCATATGTTATCGATGATAACCAATTTTTTCTTCGAAAATTGGATATTAAAGAAGGAAGAACAGGTCCAGTTCAAATTGTTTTGGAGAAATTTCCATATTCTCTTAAAACCATTTCTTTCACAAACCCCATTCTTCCCTTTGTATTTCCAACTCTAGCCGTGTTTCCCCATTCCCCTTTTAAATATCTTAAAAACATTCATAAAACATATCGAAGGCCTTTTAAAAGGTTGGGACCCACAAGACTTTATCGCTATCGGCCCATTTCCTTTGCAATACATATTCTCTCATCTCCCTTTTCCTTTTGCAATTGCGATATCGCATATCACAAAGTTTCCCGCCTACCACAATAAAAGTCTTCCCCCACCGATTGCAATATTGCAAATTCTCCATTGATATCACATATCGCAAATTCCCCACCGATTGTCATATCTAAGTCCCTTCTCCGCCTACCAATTACGGTAAGGTCCTCCCCATCAATCACGATAAGGTCCTCTCTGTCAATCGTGATATTTCCACCTGCCCGCCGATCGTGATAAATTCTCCCCTCACCAATTGTGATATGGCAATCGGGGATCGCGCAAACATAGCTCCCTCCTCCACTGAACTCCCTTCCGACTTGCGATTACAATGGACCCGAAAGCTTATGTATTATATTTTTGAGAAGTTTTAGGTCCAGCATATTGGGAAATCACCATAAAATCAGTGGTAAAGCCCCTTTTCACTTTTCGATGGCGATATACGGGTCCTGGTTCTAGATGCGATATTTTATGTATCATGCTTTATTGAAGTTTCACATCTGGACAATTGACAAGCACTATGAAATATAGTAAAAAGGTCTGCTCATGTATTGTGATTGTGATGCCAATAGGCCTGGATCAACGGCCTAGATCAACGAACATTAAAGCGTCTATTTCGCTTCCACTCAGTGGGACGATGAGGGAATTTTTTGGCGTATATCCAGCATCACGGTCATCAAACAGAATATAGAGTAAATGAATACATGGAAGCTCAAGAGGACTTGATGATATAGCATGGTGCTCCATGTAGAGGGAAGACGAAGTACCACCCATACGACCTCTGCTTCTGTACTATGGCATTAAACTGATAGTTGACCGCTCCCAGTTTTGAAGAACGGGCGACTCAAGAAGTTAAGGCGAAAGCGACAAGGACCAGCGAAGCAACTAGAGGGACTCATTATGGCAGAGATGTGGCATGATCGAAGGTCTTCACAGGAACAATAGAGAGATACTTCCTCCATCATCTTTCTGTTTTCCTTTTCTTTTCATTATTCTATAATTTTTGTTTGTTTTCAAGAAAGGAATCAAATCCTTGGAAATCTTTTTTTTGGGCAGTAGATCTATCGCAAGCCGAGACAGTTAGTCAATTAGACAATTAGCCCTAGTTGAGATATTTTGTAAATGTTGATTCAAAGCCCCCTTCTCTGTATAAATGGGCAAAAGAGACTCTTAACGAGGGTTCCAGACTTCTGCACCCATAGTGGTCCAAATTTTGTGATTCCATATTGGTTCTAATTGCCTGTTCATGAGGCACTAGAGTGATACACTGTTGAATGTTATAGACTGATTATTTGGACCCTCCAAGTATTAATGAAACTATTCTGGTGATTCCAAGCAGATAAATGTGCAGTATGTTTCCTCTTTGTAAATTTCATTTCATTTGTGTTTTCCTTTCTCTGAAATAGTGTAATGAAGCGGTTAGTTTCTCTCTCATTCATGGATTTATCTAGGCCGCTAAATAAGCCAACAACCCCTGTGTTTAAGACATAGTTACTTATGTTAGTCTGTAACCTGCAGTGCTTGTGTGAGCCCAGATTTACTCATGATGTTCGGCAATAAAGGTACCCATGATATATCTGGCATGAAACCTTAATTAGCACTCCATTGTTTCTACCATTCCACCTCCTCCCTCTTCCATATTTCTGTTGGAACATTGTTTCTTAGGATTATGTTTGTTTATAGTCCTATGCATCTATTTCCCTCCTTTCTCTCCTCCTCTCCACCTTTACTACAATTGTAATATTAAGTTGTTTGTTGTTGTGTGTTGGCCACCAAAACAAAATATTTCTCTTTGAGGTTAGCATGATTTACCCCCTGAACATTTGGATCCATGTATGGGCTTGAGTCTACCTTGATGAAGGGCTATTGAACAAAGCCCACTTTATTCCTCTTTTCCAATTACGTGACAATTGGAGTGCAGCAGAAAGCCTCACTGATATTCTTCCATATACTCCTCTATCTAAGATGTTTGAGGCACTGGTCTACAATCAACCCAGAGGTTGTCCCTACGAAGCTTTCTATATCTCATGAAGCACTTGTGCTACAGGTGCTAGGAAAAGTGACAACATATTTCTGGTGCCTTTGTCGGGGAATGGATTAAAATATTTTTCCCTAGGTATGATAATTTTTTACATCCCCTCTGTTACGTGAGAAAGGGAAATGTGGGTTGAAGATATCCCACCTTGGCAACTCCACTATTTCAATTTTATGGTAAACATCTCGGCGACTCCACTGTCCATATCTCTATTTGATTGTCCTGGCTTTCAAGCAGCCTCATACTCACTCTAATGCTAAAGCAGCCAAAAACTTTCCCTACCTTTCAAACTGAGATCACTCACCTAGGGGGTTTTCAAAATGGCCATTCCTGATTTCCTGGCCAACCAATTTGCCCCACTGGATTTTTGTTCTATTGCTGGTTATCCCAATCATGTCCCTTCATTTCATGAATGGAATACTTATTTGCCTAGATTCAGTGGAAACACAGCTAGAAGTTAAAACCAGCACCTTAAGGATTTTAATGAATGCATGGAACAACAGGGTATTATTTTTGAAGATGCGCGAATGAAATTGCTCATGTACTCTTTAGAAGACGATTTTAGAATTTGGTACAGAATAATACCTCGTGGCAACATATCTTCATTAAAGTGTTTTCATAGATAATTCTAGCATTATTGCAAAAGGTTATATCCATTGAATGCTTTATTTGAAGATTGTTGCGCACATTTTAATGAATAGATATTCCTGAGCTTAATGACCCTGCTGAAGATGTTTGTGGAGCTTCACTCCAAGAAAACATCAAGAAGCATCACCCAATGACCAAGAAAGCGAAGAAGGAAACATCATCGAGCTGAAAATAAACCTTCAGAGTTCGTACTCGGCCGAATTTGATGTTTCTCCTTTCTATGATGTATATGACTCTGATGGAAAGTCAAGTGATGCAGAGTCACAACAATCCTAGTCATGGGAAGTTGCAAAAGAAGAGAAGGCCCACCAGGAGGTTAGCAAAGAGGCTCTAGTTTAAAATGCACATCCTTCACCTGGAGAACAAGATCAAGAACCCCTTCTGATTTATGATTCATATTATTCAGAGGAGTACGGGATGATTATAGATGTTCAAAGGGAGTGATTTAACAGCAAGTGGGGAGGAGGCTTCCAACAACAAGTTTTTCTCGGAAAATATAACGCGAAAGAGCCGAACAATATTATCGACTGCCTTGACCAAGAAGATATTGGTCAGCAATCGGTTTATGAAAATAAGGCTGCTGCAAATTTCCCTTGTCAGTTCTATGACCCTGTAGCTGATTACATGACCACATTCTTAAGTCAGCATCAAAGGTTGTTTCTAGAGTATGCATCAAGCTTTTCATTTGCAGATTTTTCATGGTGAATGATTGTTTTAATTTTTAAATTTCAGCAGCATGGAGGCATAAGGTCCAGTACTCTAATGTTGGTCTAGCTCCATTGGAGGGTTGAACTCACTTAGGTGAATTGAGCCATGTACCTACGTAGGAGTTGTTCATAAATAAGCTCACTCGATGAGAATTTAATTTCTAGTTGTTAGAGTTTGTATTTCATCATTTCTGTTGGGTCAGGAATGGACTCCCTGCAAACAAGGTTCCATGGAGATTTTCTGGTTATATAACTTCATTATATTTAAGACTCGATGCCCAATGGTGAAGGCTATTTTTTTGCAATTTCTCAGCACCTTGCCAGCAAGGCACTTTCCCCAGTTGGAGCCAATGTTGTCACTTGTTGCAAAAGAGAGTTCCAGTTGTACAAAGGGGGCAACAGAACTGAGATGTTTGGATCTAGCCTCCAAGCCATATGTTATCCATGATAACCAATTTGTGCTTTGCAAATTGGAGATTAAAGGAGGAAGAACAGGTCCAATTTAAATTGTTTTGGATAAATTTCCATATTCTCTTAAAACCATTTCTTTCACAAACCCCATTCTTCCCTTTGCATTTCCAACTCTAGCCCTATTTCCCCATTCCCCTTTGGAATATCTTAAAAACATCCATAAAACATACTGAAGGCCTTTTGAAAGGATGGGACCGGCAAAAAATTATCGTTATCGGCCCATTTTCCTTTGTAATACATATTCTCTCATCTTCGTTTTCCTTTTGCAATTGCGATATCACATATCACAAAGTTTCCTACCTACTATAATAAAGTTCTTCCCCCACCGATTGTGATATCAGAAATTCTCCACTGATATTGTATATCGCAAATTCCCCATCGATTATCACATCTAAGTCCCTTCTCCGCTTGCCAATTGCGATAAGGTCATCTCCGCTAATAGTGATATTTCCACCTTCCCATTGATCGTGATAAGGTCCTCTCCACTGATAGCGATATTTCCACCTTCCCACCGATCATGATAAGGTCCTCTCCGCTAATTGCGATAAATCCTCCCCCCGCCGATTGTGATATCGTAATCAGGGATCGCACAAAACATAACTCCCTCCTCCACTGAACTCCCTTCCCACTTGCGATTGTGATGGACCCAAAAGGTTATGTATTATGGTTTTGAGAAGTTTCAAGTCTGAAATAATGGGAAATCACCATAAAATTAGTTTTAAAGCCCCTTTTCACTTTCTGATGGCGATATACGAGTCTTGGTTCCGGATGTGATATTTTATGTATCATGCTTTATTGAAGTTTTGCGTCCAGACAATCGGCAAGCACTATGAAATATGGTAAAAAGGCTCGCTCCTATATTGTGATTTGCAATACCAACAAGCCTAAATAAACGGCCCAGATTGAATCGGCCCGAATCAACAGCCCAGCTTAACGAACATTAAAGCGTATATTTCGCTTCCACTCAATGGGGCGACGAGGGTATTTTTCGACGTATATCTAGCAGCACGGTCATCAAATAGAATAAAGAGTAAATGAAGACATGGAAGCTTGGGAAGACTTGATGATCCAGCATGGTGCTCCATGCAGAGGGTAGGCGAAATACCACCCAGGCGACCTTTGCTTTTGTACTGTGGCATTAAACTAATAGTTGACTACTCCCAGTTTTGAAGAACAGACGATTCAAGGAGTTAAGGCGAAAGTGACAAGGACTAGCTGGCATCTAGAGGGACTCATTGTGGCAAAGACGTGGCCTGATCAGGGGCCTTCACATGAATAGTAGAGGGATACTTCCTCCATCATCTTTCATTTTTCCTTTTCTTTTCATTATTCTATAATTTTTGTTTGTTTTCAAGAAAAGAATCAAATCCTTGGAAATCATTTTTTTGGGCAGTAGAACTATCGTAGGTCAAGACATCTAGTCAATGAAATAGTGTAATGAAATAGTGTAATGAAGCGGTCATTTTCTCTCCAATTCATGGATTTATCTAGGCTACTAAATAAGTGAACAATCCTTGCGTTTAAGAAAGAGTTACTTTTGTTAGTCTGCAACATGTAGTACATGTGTACAAGACAGATTTACTTATGTTATTCGATTAATTTGTAGTACCTATGTGAGCCCAGATTTACTCATGTTGTTTTGCGATAAAGGTACCCATGATATATCTAGCATGAAACCTTAATTAGCACTCTATTATTTCAACCATTCCACCTCCTCCCTCTTCCATATTTTTGTTGGAAAATTGTTTCTTAGGATTATGTTTTTTTACAGCCCTATGCATCTATTTCCCTCCTTTCTCTCCTCCTCTCTACCTTTACTACAACTGCAATATTAAGTTTCCTGTTGTTGTGTGTCGGCCACCAAAACTGGACATTTCTTTTTGATGTTGGCCCGATTTACCCCCTGAACATTTGGATCCATGTATGGGCTCGCGTCTACCTTGATGAAGGGTTATTGAACCAAGCCCCCTTTATTCATTTTTTCCAACTACGTGACAATTGGAGTGCAACAGAAAGCCTCACTGATATTCTTCCATGCACTCCTCTATCTAAGATGTCCTAGGAACTGGTCTACAATCAACCCAGAGGTTGTCTCTAGGAAGCTTTATATATCTCCTGAAGCACTTGTGCTACAGGTGCTAGAAAAAGCGACAACATCTTTCTAGCGTCGTTGTTGGGAAACAGATTAGAATATTTTTCCATGGGTATGAATTTTTTTTACATTCCCCTCTAGTAGGTGAGCAAGGGAAGTGTGGGTTGAAGATATCTCACCTTGGAGACTCCAATATTTCAATTTTATGGTAAACATCCTGGCGACTCCACTGTCCATATCTTTCTTTGATCGTCACTGCTTTCAAGCAGCCTCATACTCACTCTGATGCTAAAGCATCTGAAAACTTTCCCTACCTTTGAAACTGAGATCACTCACCTATGGCGTTTTCAAAATGGCCATTTTTGCATTCCTAGCCAACCAATTTTCCCCACTAGATTTTTGTTCTATTGCTGGTTATCCCAATAATTTCATGAATGGAATACTTATTTGCCTAGATTCAGTGGAAACACAGCTAAAAGGTCGGACCAACACCTTAAGTATTTTCATGAATGCATGGAACAACAAGGTATTATTTTTGAAGTTGCGCAAATGAAATTGTTCATGTACTCTTTAGAAGACGATTTTTGAATTTGGTACAAAACAATACCTCATGGAAACATATCTTCATTAAAATGTTTTCATAGAGCATTCCATCATTATTGCAAAAGATTATATCCACCTGTTTGAAGATTGTTGCGCACATTTTAATGATGAATATATTCCCAAGGTTGATGACCCTATTGAAGATGTTTGTGGAGCTTCACTCCAAGAAAACATCTACTCACCTCAAGAAGCATCACCCAATGACCAAGAAAGCGAAGAAGGAAACACCATCGAGCTGCAAATAGACCCTCAGAGGTCTTATTCGGCTAAATTTTATGTTTCTCTTTCCTATCATGTATATGACTCTGATGGAGATTCAAGTGATGCAGAGCCACAACAATCCTAGTCATGGGAAGTTTCACAAGAAGAGAAGGCCCACTAGGAGGTAAGCAAAGAGGCTCCAATTTACAATGCACATCCTTCACCTAGAGAAAGATCAAGAACCCCCTCTGATTTATGATTCATATTATTCAGAGGAGGATGGGATGATTACGGATTCTCAAAGGGAGTGATTTAGCAGTTAGTGGGGAGAAGGCTTTCAGCAACAATTTTTGCTCAGAAAATATAAAGCGAAGGAGCCAAACAATATAAAGCGAAGGACAACCCTGACCAAGAAGATATTGGTCAGCAGTCGGTTTATGAAAATAAGACAACTGCAAATTTCAATTGTCAGTTATATGACCTTGGAGCTGATTACATGACCACATTCTTAAGTCAGTATCAGAGGTTGTTTCTGGAGTATGCATCAAACTTTTCATTTGCATATTTTCCGTGGTGCATGATTATTTTAATTTTTAAATTTCAGCAGTAAAGGCATAACTTCACAAGCTTCAAATCAATGCTCTACATTTTTATGATTATTCTATTTTCAGCTTTACTTACAGAGTATTTTTTATTTTGGTCGGTACGTTTATGCTCCACATTTTCGTTGTAATTAGTAGTTTTTTGGTATGCTTTTTTTAGTTGATTAATGGTTGGACATACTAGCAAAGGAGGTTTTATTTCAATGACCTCACACAACATTATTTTCTTGTCTTCGAATACACACAAGATGTGTATATACAAAATTTAACTTTCAACCCTTTCACAAATGAATGGAATGGTGAATTTTTTCTTGGGAAAAATACTTTGTCAAATATCTTATTTAACATTTTGATTAAAAACTCATCTCTCTATCTATCATTTAAATTACAAAAATTATATTCATAAATAACTCAACTAAAAATTTTATTAGTGAAACACCTTCCCATATCCCAAAATCTTAATGGAACATTATATTTATCCATACACTTGAAATGGTGTGCTACTTGCCAACTAATCAATCACTATAACTAATCAACCAAAACATATATAAAGCTAGCTTTAATGTTCGTATGTATGCATCATTGTCAATGTTTAACTACCTAAAAATCTATATAAATCAGTTTTTTATGTTCGTATTGGAAATGTTTTTCTACCTACTATATACGCTTTGAAACCTATATATATCTAAGGTTGTCATGTTTAATTTATTTGCATATTTTATATCTATGATCGACTAAAAGTTTTTTTAATTGATTTGTATGTAATGTAGCGTAAGAAGGTTGAAAAAGGAAATAACTTAATTTGAGATTTAGTTAAGAGAGCAAACGATTTACGTCATGGATAAACAAACCCTTTGTTATAGCCGCTACAACACCTCTCCAAAATTTTAATCATGTATACCTAAATTTTGGTTCCCGCTTGCTTTTCAAGGTTTTAAAGGCTATTTTCGTTGCTTGACTTGCTCAAAATCTTTAAATAGCCTAGTTATCATCAAAGGCTACAATTGCTTATATTTTCATGAAGCACATTGTCCATACCTACTTTCCTTCCTTCATCCTTGTTCTCATTTTTTGAACACATTATTATTTATGGCATTTGCAGTCAATCAATTTTGCAAAAAGATCTTTCAACCTTGTTTTAGGATTCCTCCATTTATGTTTACATAGGTAAATGGTGCTTTATTTTTAAGAATATATGAGGACTGTATTGATGCATGTATTTGTATGTTCAAGTCCAAGGTGAGGTTACAATCAGACTAGAAATCTTTCCACCATTAGACATTGTTCTAAAAAGGAAGGTGTATACTACCAGATCAACCAATATTTAGTAGAGAAGTACTACAACGGAGAACGACCTTCAGGGTTAGAAGATATAACATTGTTCGCTAATGACAATAGTGCCACATGAAATGTTGATAGTATGAAAGATATCATTGTGCTTGGGGAAAAAGAACAACTTTGATTATATCCTCATTTAAGGAGAAGGGAAAATTGGGCCCAAGAGCTGCTAACAAATTTTAATTCTTGCCCATAAGATAGTCATAAATCCTCTTCACAATATTCTGTGGATAAGACGTATGACTCCATCGATGGTGTTGTTATACCTTCATAGCAGGCTATTGAGGTTCACTCTCAAGCTTTCATACATCTTTTGGAGCTACTGATAGAGACTTATCAGAGCCAAAGTTAAACAAAGAGAATGAAGCTTATGGAACTGTGTGCAATTTGTTGGAGGAGATCACATTCGCTATCAACACTTGTAGTTTTTCTAAACATGCTTACCACATTTTCATCCGGTGAGGAAAGTTCTAAGAAAATATTTCAATTGTTTCAAAGCAAAGAAATCTGATTTGTGGGATGGCATACTTTTTAAACTCTCTTCATGTTTAAGAACAAAAGTTTAACCAATGCCTTCACAATCTTAGAGCTCTATTGCATAATGTTCACGAAGATGCAAGGGAATTATTAGCATATTTTGGGGTTCTAAAAAGGTGATATAAACTAGAAATTTGATGGAAAGAACACAATGGTTCCTTGACACGGAGCATGTGTTCAAGCTATTACCATAATAAAATGTGCCACCTTATTTGAAGGGCAACTATAGGTCTATGATATGTTATATGAACTCCATGAAGTAGAAGTAAGGAGAGAAGAATATACATCTACACTTTCTTATTTGAAGTTGGCTAAAATTTATTGAAAAAGAAACCGAGGTAAGCGATTATGGAAGAAGCTTTGTTAAGATTTTTGGGTTTGTCTGTGACCAAGTATTTTGGCCTTTTCCCTAAAGAGAATATGCAAACCTTGTTGAGAAATGGAAACTGGTAGGTGTTTGTCTCCAACATTTTGAAATGATGTTGATCATATTTCTTAGGAGAATGTTCAAAATTCAATGGACCAGTTTTCACAACTTGAACCTGTATCTTCCTCATGAAGTTATTCGGGAAACACAAGTTCTAATCATAGAATTAATGAAGGATTTTATATGTAGCAAGACCCCTTTTCATAAAATCATGAACATCCTTATGCTAGATGTGAACATCATATGAGCCAACTTTATGGCCCTAGCTTAGAGAGAGAAACACATCTTTGCTTTGGACGTATTCTTTAGTCGTTGAAGAAGATGCATCATTTGCAGGTTATTGGAGTCTTGTTACCAGAAAGTAGATGAAATGTGTTCCCATGATAGCCCTCAAGTGTTATAACATTTGAATATGCACAATATATTTTTCTATTCTTGATTTAACAACGCCCCTCTAAATCATGAACATTCACAGTGGCCACATGGTTTAACTTGCATTAATTATTATGGAGGAAGATGTTGCAGAAGACTATGCATTTTGCCTAGGAGCATGATCCCAAGACTTCCCAACATTAGAAAATCAGAATGAGGGCAATGGCTTCTTAATACTACAACTTCTTATTAATAATATAAGCCGACTTGCACTAAATGCTAGCCATATGCTACTGAAATTTGATGTGGATGCGCTTGTGGAGAGGATTATTTTGCAACCTAAAGAGCATTATAGATGATATTTTGGATACACTTTAAAAGCCTAAGTTTCATTATCAGTTTCTTTATGAAATACGTGTGGATAGGGTAATTGGATATTATAGTTTTATAAAACTCTGAAAAATGAGCTCTTTTCAAGGCTCTTGTGCGCCACTTCCAAAGCATCAACCACACCTTACGTGTTAGTGATCTACAACAAGAGAATGGCTTTTTAAGTTTATTGTGTTGGACATTGGGTTTAGTGCTCCTATGTGTTTCACAACATGGACTAACCGCCTCTCATGCATCTAAACTTTGGTGAGGATTTTTTTCCCACGTGTGTTAGTTGATGGTATTTTTCATGATATTTCATTTTAGAGGCTATCTTTGAGGGTCAACCTAATGACTTACCACCTTGTATTGTGGATTTTGCATTTTAGGGGCTTTTAGCCTTAACTAGGGATTAAATTGCTCCGTTTCCCTCATGTACAAAGGGAAGTGATTCACTCTTTCAACGGTCGATCTTTTATCTCTTAATTAGTGTTATTCTCTCTTGTGCTATGGAGGCCTAGTTGAGTGACTTTTCTTGAGTGGAATTGTGATGTATTATGATCTCCTTCATGGATACTTATGCCGGATCTTTGATGATGCATGGAAAACTAAGTTAGTTTATTTGTTTTGCTTTAGTATTATATTTCTTGAGATGGACATTCATGTGCTAAGATAGTTTATTTGGTATTTGATTCATTGTCCCTTGTTAAGCTAAACCCTTCTTCCAAGTTTTTTAGGAATAAAGATAGCTCTTACTTTCCCTTAATTATCCAAAAAAATTGAGAGCTTAGAGCCCAAACCATATGGTAAGTTAGTTTATTTTTGTAACAGCCCCTGGTGGATTTTCCATGTAAAAAAATATAAGACCAAGGTCATGGGACACGTATTCCAAGCTGAATGGTGGGAAAAGCATCCTAGTGGGTGTCATTTTCGGTTATTTGTGGCTAAGGAAATTGGCAAAGGCAAAGAGAAATTAATTAGCATTTATTTATGAAAATAATAGAAAATAGGAGAAAAGGAAGGTGAAGAGACACAAATTTGCATGAGAAGGAAATTGAAGGAAAAATGAAGAAATTAGAGGCCTCAATTATAAAAAGGATTATGAGGATCAATTCATGGATTTTAGTAGTTGAGATTTAGTTAGTTCAGTTTTGGAGCTATCTTTATTCTATCATACTCTTGCACACTTAAAGCATTCTTGGGGCACTCCATCATTTGGGAAAGAAAGCAAAGGAAGGAAAAGGAAAGCACAGATTGAGCAAGGAAGAGTTGGATCAAGTGGCTACAGTGGGATTACTTGCAGGTATCGAGTTACATGTATGATTTCCTTGTTAGTTTTGGCATGCATGGTACATTCATGTATGTATTTGGTTCTCTTGTTGTCATTGGCATGGGTTTTGTCTGGTGTGATAGTGTTTTTAAGCCTTGCCTTGCCATTTCCAAGTAGCCATGGTGTGATGGGGTTCTTTTACTTGGTTGAGCTTTGGATTTCCAAAAGGTTTTGGAATCGAGTTGGTCTTAGGAAAATTCCTAAGGGCCTGGGAATCCCTTGACCAGTAATGGTGGGATTATGGTAAATCCTAATGGTGGATACGGGAAAATTCCTCAAGTTATTGGTGAAGAAATCTGGAGACATCCAAGCTTGTTTAGGGCCTAGTGATCCCTTGGCTAGTTTTTGCAAGATTGTGGTAAAGCCTAGTAGTGTATGTTTTTTGTTTGGGCCATGGAATCCCTTAACCAGTAATGGCGGGATTAGCAATAAAGCCTAGTTGTGTAGGTTTTTTTTTCGATCCTAGGAATCCCTTGACCATTTTTGGCGAGATTGCAGTAAGCATGAGAAACCCTAGTTCCTTTGTTGTGAGTCCCACATTCATGCTTGGAATATGGCACGGGGATGATTAGCTGAAAGAAATATTTGGTTCATCCCAATATATGGTCGGGTGGTATGTGTAAGTCCCTAAATAGGTTGGATTTGCATATTTTAATAAGAGATCATTTCCTCTTATATTTTACTAGTAAATCTACTTGTTATTATGTGGCTTTGATGGTTGTTCTATCATGGTTAATATTCTGGTCATATGATGGTTATAAGCATGGTTTCACAACAAGTTCTAGATATGGCTCTTTATATGTTTGATTTTTTAATGAATGGTTAATGAATGCATGAGCTAATAGATGTTATTGCAACTATTGTGAGAGGTAATTAGACCTTATTGATGATTATTAGATAAGTATCAGATCCCTATGTTCATATATGCATTCATGACCTGTAGATTACATGTTCACAATGTGTTTGACAAATGTTTGTCATGGCTAGGCTTGGTTAGATCAATTCCTTGATCAAGTTTTGTGTTATATGCTTGTTGTTGTGTCATTTATTGTTTTGTAAAGTTTCATCAAGTTCTGGGTTGTGATATAGAGTCTAGCTCTGGAAAGGTGGCACAAATTTCGCGGTTGCAAGCACGAAACTTGGAAATTAAGACTACAGTCACTGGCTTGTAGGATTATGCATGCAACTGGAGGCCTACAGTCGCATGGATGCAAGTGTATGCATGTGACTAGGAGTCCAAGTCAGTGAAAAAGAAATCCAACTTAGGGTTTAGCTCTTGGGGGTCCTGTAGCTCTGAAATAATTTCATTAAAGTTTCAGTTTATCAATTCCCCTTCCTTAACTGTACTTAGGAGGTTGAGTCATATCATAGTAGCCCTTAGCTCATGTTTACCCCAGGAAGGCCAGTGAAAGTGGGTAAAGGTGGGAGGGGTGGTTACAGAGTGTTATCAGAGCTTACAGGTTCAAACACTTGGATTGGATGGGTGTAATGTGTTTGTCATGCATGCAAGTTAGTTTTCTATGTGATTGTTATGCATGCATTGTAATAATCATTGTTGTAGTTTTTGTCATCATGATGCTAATGTGTTAACTGAGATAGAGTAGGAGAAGCATATTATGAAGGAAAGGTTGTAGCACTAGACCTCGGGGTAAGAGAAAATCATCATACAGGTCTATATGTTGGGAATGCATGTACAATGGTTAATGGTTTATATATGCATTATGGTTATATAGATGCATGTCAATCTACTGTTGTTATGATTAGATGTATGATGGATGTTAGTTAGTTAGTGTGGTTATATGCACATGCGTCGGATAGTCATGCATGGAAGTTAACTTGTTGTTATATGCATTGTGGTCATATGCATGATGATTATGGTCATTGTATTTAAGATCGTGATGTTATATGTATCATGTTAATCTGGATTGGCCTGTTCAGGTGGTTATGGTTATGATATTCAGGTATGAGTCGATATACTTATGATATTGTGTCATACTAATATGGATTGATTGTGCAGATGTTATAGACTCCCTTGAGATACATTGAGGTATGAGTTGATTATGTTGTCTATTTGATCTATCTAACATGGCATGTTTACAGGTTATTTGAATGTTTGATTAATTGCATGATATGAGTATGTGTTTATAAGATTGCATGAAGGAATGATTTTGTCTTAATATGGTTGTGCTACCATAATATGTGTTAAGATCACTGTTATGCACTTGAGTGTAAGTTGGTGATAGTTGTAGCATTATGATTAATTACTATGAATTGATTATGACATGGTTGTTAGTCTTGGTAAAGGTTGATTTAAAATTAATAAAGATGATGTCTTGATATTTGGAATGTGTGACTAACATGTGTGAGTAGTTGCAGGGCAACATGTTTGGTATTAGCATGACAAGGTAACAATTCATTTGTTTATATAACTAACAATTGGGCAATGTGATAACACATAATAAGACTCAATTGCAGTAAGGTAAAAAGGTAAAAGAAAGGAATTGGGTGGAATTCATTTGGCTATGTTTGGAAAGTGCAATTCCAAATGAATGAGTGCTTTGAAAAAGTATAGGAAGTCTTCTTAACCTTGATTTGTCTGACATTATGTGGATATGTGCTATATTCATGAACATGTACTTGACAGGTATAACTGTTGGTTCCAATTATGGTCGGATTCGTCAAGGAATCAGAGTCCATTGAGAGATGAAAAATCTGTGTGTTTAGTTAAAGGTCAACATGTTGGGTACAACGAGGTAAGACAACTAGTATATTGTTATATTTACTTATACACTGACATTTATGTGTTTATGGTAGTATGATGTAGGGATTGCATGGCAAAAGAGACTGCCATGAAATCTTGAAGAAGGATTAGGTTGAATTTTCCTTTGGATCATTGGGAACCCATGGGGACTGAGTCATGGTGTTTGTTGATAGTTTTGTGCTTTCAGCATTCTGTGATTTGTTTGTGCTTGATTTGCAATTTTGGTTATGTCCGGTGCATGGATATGCCTCTTTGTTTGTGGTGTTATATTGTTATTAGTTTTCATGGTTTCTTCTTGCTTGTTTCTTGTTCTTACCTTCTATGTTTTGAGGGCCTCGGGAATTGGTTAAGAAAAGAGGAAAGTTAATGGAGATCAGGAAGAGCTAGATGAAACCCAATAGGTAATGTAAGACTCAAATGAAGCTTGATGCATCAGTAAAGGCCAGTTGAAGGTAAGAATATGATATCCAGTTGGATTGGTTGGGTCCATTCGGATAAATAGATGGTGGTATGAAAATCATGATAAATGTAAGAAGAAAGGCAAAGTAAATGGATTTGAGGCGTCAGATGCCTTGGCTATGTGGGGAACTGTTTTTCTCAATGTTGTGCATGTTATGCACGGATTAAGGGAGTTCCCTTAACTTTGACCTTATGATATCTAGTAATTGTGTTATGATTATGATTATGTTGATGTCTAAATATGTATATATGTATGTACGTATTTCATTGTCTGACAAGGTCGTCAAGGATCATGATTGCCTTATGCTAATGTTTATATGTATATATGCATGAATGTATGCCATTGTCTGACAGGGTCATCAGGGATCATGATTGTTTTATGCTAACGTTTATATGTATGTATGTATGTCGTTTTCTAACAAGGTCATCAGAGATCATTCTTGTGGAGGATTGATTTCTTATATAGGTGAATGGCATGAAGCGGTTCGTGGTTTATGAGGAATCAAGTGGGAAGAGTAGCCCCGACAGATCTATGAGGTTAGTACCATGTGGATATGAATTGATATTATGTGATTATACTATGTCTATATTTATGTTATGGACAGGTAATGATAAGGGATACATCAGTGGAATGGTGTGATCTGTGGCATGTTGGGATAAGCATGGATAGTGGAAAGGTGCTAGAAGAAAGGTTGCTTGGTAGAGTCAATGTGTGGTCTTTGGATGTGCAGTACTACTGTTGTGTATCTATTGTACATGTTGTACCTATAGTGTTATGTGCATGTTGCATATACAGTAATGTGTACATATGGTGTTGTGTGCATGTTGTATGTGCAGTATTGTGGACATATAGTGTTGTGTGTATGTTGCATATATACTGCTATGTGCATGTTGCTATGTAGTATTGTGTACATGTGATGTTGTGTGTGTTTTTTATATGCGGTGTTGTGTACAGATAATGTTGTGTACATAAGGTATATGTGGTGTTGTGTACATATGGTGTTTTGTACACGTGGTATATGCGATGTTGTGTATAGATGGTATGTATACATGTTCTATATGCGGTGTGGTGTACATGTGGTGCGGTGTACATGTGGTGTTGTGTATGTGGTGTTGTTTGCATGCAGTGTTGCATACATGTTTGATCCAAGTGGATGTTGGTGGCCACCCGCCTATTCCACTTGGACCTGCACCATTGTCTCTTTCAGCTTTTTAGTTTCCTTAATTGTAGCACAATTTACTATTTTTGGCATTTGTTTTGGGTTCTGAACTTCTGGAGCCGTTTTGAGGCACCAAAAGATGTTTTTTGGGAAAATTGGGGCCAACATTAAAGTTTGCCCAATTTTTGCCACTCAAAATTTGTATTCCTCAGATAGATATTTCTAACGAGGTATTGTGCACATCAAATGAAGATCGTATGCCAAAGTTACGACCCTAGGAAGTTGATGTACCAATTTACCCAAACGGGGCCCATAGTTTGGCGCTTCATCTCCTATGGTTAGGTTTTTGGATGTTTATGGTTCTCCATTGTTTCTCAATAATAAATAGACCTTAGAGCCTCATTGTAACATAGTTCAAAGGTATGTAGCTACCACATCTCTTCTTAGAGATAAGTTATCATCGCCCGAGCTAGTCTTATCTCCATTCTATTTGTAGGCATATTTCAATATTTAATGTTAATGAAATGAAGTGTTATTTCTGATGCATCTTTGTATTTATGGTTATACCTGTAATTTGATGCATTCCTGTTTAAATCTGGATCAGTGGTATTAGAGCAGTCTGCTCTTTCTCTATTTTTCTTTGCATGTCCCCAATAAGATCGGGATATAAGGAGTTAGGGCTTGAACTGGTCGAACCTTTGCAAGACCAGCCTCCCAAATCCTAACGGCCTCCCATGGGGGAAGAAAAGAAAGACGAGGGGGTAGGATATCCTTTCAAAATCTTGCTCAAAGAATCCCTCGAGCGACAGAGGAACGCGATGATGGACAACTTTGCCCAGATCCTTCAGTGACTACCCAAGGGCAACGCATCTACTTCCAGCAGCTACTCTGGAAGCACCACACCCTTTAAGGTAATGGTTAACTTTGACATCCCCATATTCAAGGTTGAGGTAGATGTAGACGTTGTAGATAAATGGTTAAATCAACTATAAAGATATTTTTCTATTCATGATTTTTCCAACCGGGAAAATATTACTTTTTCTCTTCTCAAAGTCGCCCCCCACGTCAAGGACTAGTGGGAAACCTACTATGAGCAGAAGGATGAAAGTATGCCCTCAATGTTTTCAACTGCACCCACTTGGAATTTGTTCTGGGATGCCATCAAGGAGTAGTACTACCCTTTCGGGAGCAATGAGGATAAATACATAAAGTGGACCATGTTGTGGCAGGGCAGAAGACATGTAGGAGTTTACTGATGTTTTTCATACCCTCGGCACGAAGCTAGGTATCAAGGATTCTGATAAACATTTGGTACTCAAGTATTGCGGCTTCCTACACAGGTACATCTAGGATAAGATGGAGTTCTTGGATATCTCCTCACTCAGCGTAGCGTACCAATATGCTATAGGGATCAAGTAGAAGCATAAACAGAAAAAGCGAGACTTTGGATCCGCGAATTTGAAGCAAGGGAAATGCATCCCCAAAACGTAGAACCAAGGACAAATACAAGGCACAGTGATCCAAGAACCCCCATTGAAGTTGCAAGGAAAGAACACCGGAGTCAAATAAGGACACAGGAAAGTGGTGTGAGTTCCATAAGAGCCCCACTCACAACACAAGTGAGTGTTGGGCCAAGCAGTCATTGGTGGTTGAGTTGAAGGCTTCAGAATCATATGTATGTTCTAAATCTGAGTCAGAACCCAACAAGAGGAATTACAAAGGGAAGCAGATTATTGATGCGGAGCCCAGCGCCACTGTTGCCACCACATAGATCCAGAAGAATGAGCCTGAATATCCATAAGAGGGGGAGTGTCTCTTCCACTCACAGATGTGGGTGAAGGGTTCGTGACTGCAATTCATTTTCGATAGTGGGAGCCAAAAGAACCTCATTTTAGCAGAGGTCTTGAAGTGGTTGGACCTACCGACCACACCACACTCACATCCATACAGCATCGGGTGGCTTCACCAAGGACGAGATCTCTGAGTCGTCCAACAATGTCGCCTTCCCTACATCATCAAGGCCTTCACGGATGAGGTATTGTTTGATGTTGCTCCTCTCGATGTTTGTGATGTATTATTAGGACAACCATACTTGTGGAAGTGACATGTTGTATATGTGTCGAGACCTCACTCTATTATTATATCTTTGGGTAATATGTTATATAGGATACCGGAGGTAGCCCCACCTACCGCCACCTCTTTGATCCCTGTTAAGAAATGTAGTAAGATCATCTCCCATACTAGGAAATTTATTTTCTTTTTGGTTCGCTCTCAAAGTAAGGGTAAGATCGTAGCCACATCCATGACCCTCGGGAAGGGTTCCTCCACGCAACAGAAGCAAGTGGATACGATCATGAAAGAAAATAGGGACATCTTCTCCTCACCCATAGGGGTACCCTTGCACTATCAGGTCAAGCATTCAACTATCAGGTCAATCATTCATTCGATCTGACTCCCAAAGCACCTCTAGCCAACGGGTCAAAATATCACCACTCCATTATGGGAAATGTCAAGTACAAGAAGTGACACGATCAACATCAGATGCCATAAAAGTTTCAAGTGGGCGATAAAGTTTGGTTGAATTTGCAGAAAGAACGCCTTACCAGAGCCCATCAAAAGCTCATACGACTCTGATATGGTCCTTACACCATTACGAAGGTTGTGGGAGACAATGCTTTGGAAAACAACATTCACCCATTCCTTAGCCTGCACCCAGTATTCAATGTAGATCACCTTTGACCATACTTCCCACCATTGTTGGACACATCAAACATTGCAGAATAGCTCACACCAACATAGTTAAACCCAAACTGCATGGAACATGCCATGACTAAGCAAATGATGGACACATAGGTCAAGAACACCCGTGAGTAGAAGATACAACTATGTAAGTTTTTCAAAGCTGGCCAACTCCTGCATCAAGGTAAGTAGCTCACCAAGGACCAAGTTCAGCAGAAGTTTCCCCATCTCATGGAGGCACTCTACGCAATGCGGACCATTGCTTCCTAAGGGGGGAGGAATGATCCAGGTGGATTTTGGTCGCCACCTGCCTATTCCACTTGGACCCCCACCACTATCTCTTTTAGTATTTTAGTTTTTCCTTAATTATAGCACAATTTACTATTTTTGGCAATTTTTTCAAGTCCTGAACTTCCGAAGCCGTTTTGAGGCCCTAAACAAAGTTTTTTGGGAAAACCGGGATTGGCATGGGTTATGGACCTATGATGTCCACTCAAAAAGTTGAATTCCCACAATAGATCTTTCTAACGAGGTATTGTGCGCATCAAACGGAGATCGTATGCCAAAGTTACGATCTTGGAAAGTTGATGTACCAATTTAGCCAAACGGGGCCCATATTTTGGCACTTCATCTCCTAGGGTTAGGTTTTTGGATGTTTAGGGTTTTCCATTGTTTCTCAAAAATAAATAGGCCTCCAAGCCTCATTGTAACAAAGTTCAGAGGCATGTAGCCGCCACATCTCTTCTTAGCGATAAGCTACCATGCCCAAGCTAGTCTTATTTCCATTCTGTTTGTAAGCATATTTCAGTATTTGATGTTAATTAAATGAACTGTTATTTTTGCTGCATCTCTATATTTATGGTTATATCTGTAATTTGTTGCATTCTTGTTTAAATCTAGATCAATTTTGTACATGTGGTGTTGTGTACACATTGCACAAGTGGTGCTATGTACATGTGGTGTTGTGTACACGTTGTGCAGGTGGTGCTATGCACATGTGGTGTTGTGTACACATTGCGCAGGTGATGTTGTCTACATGTGATGTTGTGTACACATTGTGTAGTTGATGTTGTGTACATATGGTGTTGTGTACAAGTTTTCTAGGTGGTTTCATATACACATTATGCAAGTGGTGTTGTGTACAAGTGATCTTGTGTACATGTGGCATTGTGTGCATGTCGTACATGATGTGTTCCGTACATGTGGTATTGTGTGGATGTCATATGTTTTGTGTTGTGTACACATGCTACTGTGTAAGTGCATTGTGTAGTCGTGGTATTGTAACATGTGTATTCATTGTGATTGTACTATGTGTATGTATATGTATTGTTTTGTACATTGGGTGTAGGTGTATGTATGTGTTGTTTCGTACACTGGGTTTAGGTGCATGTTTTGTGTTGTATGCTAGGTGTAGGTTTATGTGTTGTGTTGTACATCGGGTGTAGGTGTATGTGTTGTACGTTGGGTACAGGTGCATCTATTGTATGGTTTTGTATGTCGTGTGTGGTTGTATGTGTGTGGTGTACACTATGTGTATGTGTATGTGATCAAAGAGAAAGGAAGGCATTGGGTGCTTGTGGAGTTTGGAAACTGATTCAGTGTGTGTATGGAAAGGACAAAGAACAAAGGAAAAAGCAAAAAATATTGAAAAATGCAACAAGAAATTTTCAATTGATTTTGCCTTGACTAAATGGAGAAAATTCAAATTTCCACATCAACAGACAACTTGGATGATGTTAACTTGTGTGACATGGCTTGTGCCACCCAGTTTACTCAGTAAATTTGAGGTGGAGGAGTTAGAGTTCAATTCAACATGTGTGATTGCTAATTTGTAGCAATCAAGGTTAGTTATCTCAGGTTATTTTCAGTTAAACTAGTTCCAACTTTTGGAGGAATTAGTGGAAGGTTAGTTAAGCAGTGGGAATTCAGTCAAAATCAGTGATCCTCCAGATAACTAATCAATCAACCCAAAATAGCTAGTGCATCTATAGAATTCGAGTTACCCAGTTGGGGTGGAGATTCCAAGGCAGTGTAACATGAGTTGTAGACTAGTCTTGAGTGAACAGGTGTTGCATGCAATCATATGATCATCCTAAGGAATTGCACAATTCAATTAAAGTAATTTTCTAAATAATAGGGGATAACTCCTTAAGGAACAATGCAAGGAAATAGGAGGTGAGTAGAGAGATAGCTTGTGCCCTTGTAGGGTGATCTCAGTTGAGCAAAGCAATTGTAATACATCTCAATTCATTTTATTAATGCAAGTAGGCATTGGGGTTTTTAGTAGATTTATTTCCCTGGATAAAAATACTTGTTGCATGTGACTTATTTCTTCTTGCATGTCTGAGATTTTTGTTCTAATGTGAAGTATTGTCCGCAGAGCAGTAGAGTAGGTTTGTGTCTTATGATTTTGATTAAAACTTAATGAGCAGTTGCAAATACACATCATAATTTCTACATGGTATTAGAGTTGGATTCACATTAGAGCAAAAAAATTCGAAGTTGTTTCTTAGAGGTTCAAATTTTAAGATCAGTGTAGCAGGATTTCTTCAAAGCTAAGAAGATGGACTTCAATGGACTAAGGATAGAGTAAGCCTTGGAAGGCACCTCAAATTTTGTTGCATGGAAGGACCGCATGGAGGTAGTATTGGATGACAACGGATTGTTAGAATACATCAAGTCAGATGTTGAAAAACCAAAAGCATTTGATGCCATAACATTGCTCAGTGTAAGAAAGATGTAACCAAGGCTAGGAGAATAATCTTGGAGGGAGTATGGGATCATAATGTCGCAATTCTCCACTGAAAATAAACTTTGTTCGCGATGTGGAAAGCACTGAAAAAATTGGTCGAGAATAGTAGTGACCATAGGAAGTTGATGCCTAAGGATAAACTTCGAAGTATCAAGAGGCAAAAGAATGACACAATTCCGCAGTATCTGAGAAAGTTTTCACAATATTGTGATGAACTTGGCAAGGTCGGTGTTAATATCCCTGAAGAATACTTGGTAAGCCAAGACCTTTTGGGCCTTCCCAAGAGTTGGAATAGTTGTCAATATTCGGTGAATGGGAGAAAGAAACTACTGAATTGGGAGCGCTTATGGCCTGATTTGGTACAGGAGGAATACCAAATATGGGACTTCATACAAGGGAAAGGATGAAGAAAACTTTTCATTATATGGAAAGGAAAAGAATGGAAAAGGGAATAAATCCCAATCCAAACTAGAATCGAGTCAAGGCGGAAAGAAGAAAGATATATCAAAAATTAAATGCTTCCATTGTCATGAATTCAGGCATTATGCCATGAAGTGTCCACACAAAAAGGCAAGCAAGAATACCTCAAGAGGAGGAGCATGTGAAGCTTTGGCTTCATAGTTCGAGCTTGAATTTACCCTCATTACGTGCATGGCCAACATAGTAATGGGGAGCGTGTGGTACTTGGACTCAGGTGCATATTTCCACATGACAGGGTGTAAAGACTTTTTTAGTGACCTAGAGGATAAAGATTTGCATATGCGCATCGAGATTGGGGATGACAGAAGGTATAGCGTGACTAAGATTGGTACAGTCACCTTTCAGAGGCAGTCGAGCTCCCCCCTCAGGCTCATGGATTTCATGTTCGTTCCGGGCTTAAAGAAAAATCTCGTATGTTTTGTAGTTTTGGAAGACCGTGGTTATGATGTGATCTTCAACAAAGGAAAGGCATTCATGAGACACATAACCATGGGTAAGGTGAAGCAGATTGGGGTTCGAGTGAAGAACTTGTGCAAGCTATATGTGGAGGGTTGTGATGCATTGAGAACAAAGGAAGAGAAGGTGTAAAGCCGCAATATTGGTGAAATTTGGCATAGAATACTTGGGCATTTGCATCATGACACTTTGAAGATCATGCAACAGATAACCATAGACCTCCCTAAAGGAGCACTTGAGGAGAAAGATGTATGCAAAGGATGTACTAGGGAAATACACAAAATACACATTCCATTCCATGATCAGGACAACAAAGCACATGCACTCCTTGAAAGGATCCACTCGGATGTCTGTGGACCTTCCTCGATAACCTCCACTACCAGGCACAAATATTTTTTCATTTTTATTTATGACTCTCACTGAAATGTTGGATCTTCTTCATGGGAAAGAAGGATGATAAATTCTCCAAGTTCATAGAATTAAATGCACTAGTTGAGAAAGAAAAGGGCAAGAAGGTGAAGAATCTCAGGAGCGATAATGGAGGTGATCATGTGTCAAATGAGTTTAAAAATTTCTGTGCAAAAGAAAGCATTCGATGAGAGTTGATAACACCCCACAACCCATAACAGAATGGGGTGTCTGAGAGAAATAATTGTAGCATTGTGGGAGCAACAAGGGCTATGTTGCATGATTAAGGCATACCTATGCATTTGTGGGCCAAGGCGTGCAACACAACAGTATATTTGCAGAACCAGAGTCCTCATTGAATTTTGTGCATGATTACACCAGAGGAGGCTTTCTCGGGGAGAAAGTCGGATGTATCACACTTCAATATTTTTGGCAACTCTATTTACTACCATGTCTCTAAAGAATAAACGAAGAAGATAAAGTTGACAGCAAAAATTGGGGGTATTTGTGGGTTACACAAAAACTCCCCACAACTACCATGTGTACTTGTCATCCCTTAGAATGACAATTGTACGAAGGGATGTAAAATTTGATGAAGATAAAGCAATGTGGTGCTCTCTTGAGAGGGAGCTTTAGATCCCACTAGAAGAGGAGGTTTTAGCTCCAAAGGACGAACCTCAAGAATTTGTGGAGCAACCACAAATTGAGGAGCAGAGAGTGGAGACAACCACTCAAGCAGAACCATCCAGAGAATGCAGAAAAAGGACCAGGGAAGTTGAGAGACATATGTAGGATGCGAGGGAGAATGTGGGTTCTCCTTCAAATCAGCGCAGGCAGAGAAGGTCACCAGATTAGTACACTGGCTACATGGATCTAATGACTCAAATTATAGAGATTGATTCATCCTCTTTCGAGGAAGTAGTGGAGATACATGTATAGGTTGATGTAATGGTGGAGGAATAAAAATCCATTGTAAATAAAAATGTTTGGGAAGTGGTCCCAAGACTAGCAAACAAATCAGTTGTGGGTTCAAGATGGATCTTCAAGAGAAATCATGCAGCAGATGGAAGCATAGAAAATTAAAAGGCTGGATTTATGGCCAAGGGATACTCTCAAGTTGAGGGGCTTGACTATGAGGAGACCTTTTCTCTTATAGAAAGGTACTCATCCATTAGATCAATTATTCCTATGGTTGCATAGATGGGGTGGAAGATCCACCAGATGGATGTAAAAACAACATTCCTCAATGGAGTTATTGAGGAGGAGGTGTATATCGAGCAATTAGAAGGCTTTGAGACTTTTGATCAAGATTCTCATGTGTGCAAACTCAAATGAGCCTTGTATGGTCTCAAGCAAGGACCATGTGCTTGGTAAACTAGGATCGATAGCTGTCTCACCGGTTTATGCTTCACCAAAAGTGAAGTGGATGCAAACATCTATCATATTTTGGTAGAAGTTAAATTGTTGATTATTAGCTTATATGTTGATGACTTGATTTTAACTGGTGATGAGCAACTGATCAGATCTTGCAAGGATGACCTTGCAAGAGAGTTTGAAATGAAGGACATGGGTCCCATGCACTACTTCTTTGGATTGGAAGTATAGCAAGGTGATGGGAAATTGTTTATCTCTCAAGGAAAGTATGCAGTTGAGATACTTCAGAGGTTCCACATGGATAGTTTCAAACCCATGGGGACACCTCTAGTGACGAACTAGAGTAAGGAGAATGCCACATCAAGTGAGGAATTAGATGTTATTATTTACTGGCAGTTGGTGCGTTCACTAATGTATATTGTGAACACACGAACATATATGTGCTGTGCATTAAAAGGTTGATCCAAGTTATGGTTAGGCCAACCAAATTATTTTGGAGGGCGATTAAGTATGTTCTACAGTACCTTAGAGGCACTACCCAGTTTGGATTATGGTATAGATGAACAAAGGGAGTGAAGCAGGGAGTCCATCAGAATGAAAGGGTACATCAGATGGAATTTTCACAATTGGGTCCACAACAGTTTCTTGGTACAACAGGAAGCAAATATCTATGGCACTTAGCTCGAAAGAAGCAGAATATATGGCTTCCAGTAAGGCAGCATGTGACGCGATCTGGAAGAGAAAGATACTTGTCGGATTGTTTGGTCAGATGATGGATCCAACTATGATCTATTGTGATAATCATATTTTCATCAAGCTCTATGAGAAACTTGTTTTTCATGATTGATCCAAGCATATAGATATCTCGTATCACCATTTATGAGACTGTGTACAAAGGCGGATAATGTTGTTGTAGTACATTCCGATAAAAGAACACGATGCTTACATTTTGACAAAGGCTTTGTCAAGAGAGAATTTTGAGTTCCACAAGTGTAGGATAGGGGTGGCTAATAATCCATTTCTTGCTGAGATGGAGTGTTGAAAAAATTTAGCAAGAAAATCTAAATTTGATTTTTCCTTGATTAAATTGAGAAAAATCGTTTCCACATCAGCAAACAACTTAGATGATGTTAACTTGTTTGACATGGCTTGTGTCACCCAATTTACTCAGTAAATTCGAGTTTGTCGAGTTAGAGTTCAGTTCAGCATGTGTGATTGCTAATTTGTAGCAATAAAGGTCAGTTATCTCAGATTTTTCAATTAAACTAGTTCCAACTTTTGGAGGAACTAGTGGAAGGTCAGTTAAGTAGTGGGACTTCAGTCTAACTCGGTGATCATACGGTTAACTAATCAATCAGCCCAAAATAGCTAGTGCATGCAGAGAATTTGAGTTACACAGTTGAGATGGAGATTCCAAAGCAATGTAACATTAGTTGTAGACTAGTCTTCAGTGAACAGGTGTTGCATGCAATCAGATGATCAACCTAAGGAATTGTGAAATTCAATTAGAGGAATTGCCTAAATAATAGGTGTTAATTCCTCATGGAACATCGCAAGGAAATAGAAGCTCAATATGAGGCAAAATTTGACTAAGTCTTGGTCAGAGGCCTTTAGTGAGCAAAGAGATAGGTTGTGCACTTGCAAGGTGAGCTCAGTTGAGCAGAGCAATTGTAATACATCTCTATTCATTAGATTAATGCAAGAAGGCATTGGGGTTTTTGGCAGAATGCTTCCCCAGATAAAAATACTTGTTGCATGTGTGTTATTTATTCTTGAATGTATGAAATTTTTGTTCTAAATTGTGAATTAATGTCCACAAAGCATTGGATTAGGTTTGTGTCATGTGATTTTTATTAAAACTTCATGAGCAGTTGCAAATATACAACCTAATTTCTACAAAGAACCAATTAAAGGATAAATATCAGTATTTTATTTATGCATTAATTACACATGTGATCTATGAATCTAATTACGATGGTTTCATTTTGAGCTAACTAGATGTGATATGTTTATACATGATGATTTGATCGAAGATCTAGTTTGCCTTGTTGTGACAAGAAGTAAACAGGATTGCAAGTGTACCTTGTTGACAAGCTACCAATGAGGTATGATGTGAATTTATTTCAATTTATTTTTAATCTAATGGAAATTATGTGCTTGGTACATGAAAGCATGAAAATTCCCAGTTAGGTGGTTAGAACTGGTTGCAAGAACCTTAGCAACAACAGTGAAAGGAACTGGGGCAGGAAACAGTATGTTGGTAAAGCACTTCAGGAACATAGTCATTATGGGACATTGGTACCCAATAGTGTCCATTGATTTCCATGAGCACACTATGACTAGTATGATGGTTTTCAGGCAGGGATATACCTCGGTTTTTGGACCTTTCGATGCAAGGAAACCTTGCCAAGTGAGGGGCCGCCCGAGGGACTGTGTAGTAGAGAAGGGGATGCCCACAGAACTTGGAAGGTGTGTGACTGCACGGAAAGGGGTGACCGGATTGCCAGAGGGATTGTGTAGCAGAGAAGGCAATATCAAGGAATAGATTGATTTTGGTCATTAGCATTGCCAAATGGAATCAAAAGTACATTGGAAGTGTGCCTTGGAACAATGAGCCAATAACTGTTCACTGAGAGAAGTGGCGCAGGATTATAACGTTGGACATTCGATGCATGTTTGACTTTGTTAGTGGATTTTGGACTTCCTGGGAAGGAGGTGAATCACAGTAGTACTTTGGAAGCATTGTATGCTTTCATTTGCTAGTTGAGAAAATGTGCACATGTGTATATGTGTATATTATTGTAAACATTGTATCGAGTTTTGGTTATAAATCTCCATGGACAGTATGATTATTTGTTGGTTGAAGCAAATGTGTATGTGTATATGTAGTTGTGATTGTAAATATCGTAATGAATTGTGTTATAAAGCTCTAATAAACCATATGTTTGTCATGTTTCAGCAGTGGTCATCATAAATATTGTAACGAGCTATGATATAAAGCTCCATGGGCAATATGTTTTGGTTTTCAAGAGTCTTGTTGGTCGTACATGTCATTGAACATTGAGGACGGTGTTCCCCCAAGGGGGAGGGTTTTGTAATAGCCCCTAGTTCATTTTCCATGTAAAAACATATAAGACCAAGGTCATGGGACACGTATTCCAAGCTGAACGGTGGGAAAAACATCCTAGTGGGTGTCATTTTTTATTATTTATGGCTAAGGAAATTAGAAAAGGAAAAGAGGCATTAATTGGCATTTATTTATGAAAATAATGGAAATTAGGAGAAAAGGAAGGTGAAGAGACACAAATTTGCATGAGAAGGAAATTAAAGGAATAATGAAATAAAATGAAGAAATTAGAGGCCTCAATAATAAAAGTGCTTCTAAGGATCAATTCATGGCTATTGGTAGTTGAGCTTTGGTTAGCTCAGTTTTGGAGCTATCTCAATTCTCTCATACTCTTGCACACTTAGAGAATTCTTGGATTACTCTATCATTTGGGAAAGAAAGCAAAGGAAGGCAAAAGAAGGAAAAGGAAAGCAAAGATCGAGCAAGGAAGACTTGGATCAAGCGGCTACAATGGGATTACTTGCATGTATCGAGTTGCATGTATGATTTCCTTGACAGTTTTGGCATGCATGGTACATGCATTTGTGTATTTGTTTCTCTTACTATCATTGGCATGTGTTTTTCTAGGTGTGACAGTGGTTTTCAGCCTTACCTTACCATTTATGGATAGTCATGGTGTGATGGGTTTATTTTACTCGGTTGAGCTTTGGATTGTCGGATGGTTTTGGAATTGGGTGAGGTGGTCTCAGGAAAATTCCCAAGGGCCTAGGAATTGCTTGACCAGTGTTGGGACAACTAAGCATTCGTAAAAGGACCAACTAACTGTTGCACATTAATTAATCAACCTGAGGTTTCATTTTTCTATTTCAAGGTTATCGACACAGTTTATGCATGTCCCCAATAAGATTGGGATATAAGGAGTTAGGGCTTGAACTGGTCGAACCTTTGCAAGACCAGCCTCCCAAATCCTAACGGCCTCCCATGGGGGAAGAAAAGAAAGACGAGGGGGCAGGATATCCTTTCAAAATCTTGCTCAAAGAATCCCTCGAGCGACAGAGGAACGCGATGATGGACAACTTTGCCCAGATCCTTCAGTGACTACCCAAGGGCAACGCATCTACTTCCAGCAGCTAATCTGGAAGCACCACACCCTTTAAGGTACAGGTTAACTTTGACATCCCCATATTCAAGGTTGAGGTAGATGTAGACGTTGTAGATAAATGGTTAAATCAACTAGAAGGATATTTTTCTATTCATGATTTTTCCAACCGGGAAAATATTACTTTTTCTCTTCTCAAAGTCGCCCCCCACGTCAAGGACTAGTGGGAAACCTACTATGAGCAGAAGGATGAAAGTATGCCCTCAATGTTTTCAACTGCACCCACTTGGAATTTGTTCTGGGATGCCATCAAGGAGTAGTACTACCCTTTCAGGAGCAATGAGGATAAATACATAAAGTGGACCATGTTGTGGCAGGGAAGGGAAGAAGACATGTAGGAGTTTACTGATGTTTTTCATACCCTCGGCACGAAGCTAGGTATCAAGGATTCCGAGAAACATTTGGTACTCAAGTATTGCGGCTTCCTACACAGGTACATCTAGGATAAGATGGAGTTCTTGGACATCTCCTCACTCAGCGTAGCGTACCAATATGCTATCAAGATCAAGCAGAAGCATAAACAGAAAAAGCAAGACTTTAGATCCGCGAATTTGAAGCAAGGGAAATGCATCCCCAAAATGTAGAACCAAGGACAAATACAAGGCACAGTGATCCAAGAACCCCCATTGAAGTTGCAAGGAAAGAACACCGGAGTCAAATAAGGACACAGGAAAGTGGTGTGAGTTCCATAAGAGCCCCACTCATAACACAAGTGAGTGTTGGGCCAAGCAGTCATTGGTGGTTGAGTTGAAGGCTTCAGAATCATATGTATGTTCTAAATCTGAGTCAGAACCCAACAAGAGGAATTACAAAGGGAAGCAGATTATTGATGCGGAGCCCAGCGCCACTGTTGCCACCACATAGATCCAGAAGAATGAGCCTGAATATCCATAAGAGGGGGAGTGTCTCTTCCACTCACAGATGTGGGTGAAGGGTTCGTGACTGCAATTCATTGTCGATAGTGGGAGCCAAAAGAACCTCATTTTAGCAGAGGTCGTGAAGTGGTTGGACCTACCGACCACACCACACTCACATCCATACAGCATCGGGTGGCTTCACCAAGGACGAGATCTCTGAGTCGTCCAACAATGTCGCCTTCCCTACATCATCAAGGCCTTCATGGATGAGGTATTGTTTGATGTTGCTCCTCTCGATGTTTGTGATGTATTGTTAGGACAACCATACTTGTGGAAGTGACATGTTGTATATGTGTCGAGACCTCACTCTATTATTATATCTTTGGGTAATATGTTATATAGGATACCGGAGGTAGCCCCACCTACCGCCACCTCTTTGATCCCTGTTAAGAAATGTAGTAAGATCATCTCCCATACTAGGAAATTTATTTTCTTTTTGGTTCGCTCTCAAAGTAAGGGTAAGATCGTAGCCACATCCGTGACCCTCGGGAAGGATTCCTCCACGCAACAGAAGCAAGTGGATACGATCATGAAAGAAAATAGGGACATCTTCTCCTCACCCATAGGGGTACCCTTGCACTATCAGGTCAAGCATTCAACTATCAGGTCAATCATTCATTCGATCTGACTCCCAAAGCACCTCTAGCCAATGGGTCAAAATATCACCACTCGATTATGGGAAATGTCAAGTACAAGAAGTGACACGATCAACATCAGATGCCATAAAAGTTTCAAGTGGGAGATAAAGTTTGGTTGAATTTGCAGAAAGAACGCCTTACCAGAGCCCATCAAAAGCTCATACAACTCCGATATGGTCCTTACACCATTACGAAGGTTGTGCGAGACAATGCTTTGGAAAACAACATTCACCCATTCCTTAGCCTGCACCCAGTATTCAATGTAGATCACCTTTGACCATACTTCCCACCATTGTTGGACACATCAGACATTGCAGAATAGCTCACACCAACATAGTTAAACCCAGACTGCATGGAACATGCCATGACTAAGCAAATGATGGACACACAGGTCAAGAACACTCGTGAGTAGAAGATACAACTATATAAGTTTTTCAAAGCTGGCCAACTCCTGCATCAAGGTAAGTAGCTCACCAAGGACCAAGTTCAGCAGAAGTTTCCCCATCTCATGGAGGCACTCTACGCAATGGGGACCATTGCTTCCTAAGGGGGGAGGAATGATCCAGGTGGATTTTGGTCGCCACCTGCCTATTCCACTTGGATCCCCACCACTATCTCTTTTAGTATTTCAGTTTTTCCTTAATTATAGCACAATTTACTATTTTTGGCAATTTTTTCAAGTCCTGAACTTTCGAAGCCGTTTTGAGGCCCTAAACAAAGTTTATGGGGAAAACCGGGATTGGCATGGGTTATGGACCTATGATGTCCACTCAAAAAGTTGTATTCCCACAATAGATCTTTCTAACTAGGTATTGTGCGCATCAAACGGAGATCGTATGCCAAAGTTACGATCTTGGAAAGTTGATGTACCAATTTAGCCAAACAGGGCCCATATTTTGGCACTTCATCTCCTAGGGTTAGGTTTTTGGATGTTTAGGGTTTTCCATTATTTCTCAAAAATAAATAGGCCTCCAAGCCTCATTGTAACAAAGTTCAGAGGCATGTAGCCGCCACATCTCTTCTTAGCAATAAGCTACCATGCCCAAGCTAGTCTTATTTCCATTCTGTTTGTAAGCATATTTCAGTATTTGATGTTAATGAAATGAACTGTTATTTTTGCTGCATCTCTATATTTATGGTTATATCTGTAATTTGTTGCATTCTTGTTTAAATCTAGATCAATGTTGTACATGTGGTGTTGTGTACATGTTGCACAAGTGGTGCTATGTACAGGTGGTGTTGTGTGCACATGGTGTTGTGTACACGTTGTGCAGGTGGTGCTATGCACATGTGGTGTTGTGTACACATTGCGCAGGTGATGTTGTCTACATGTGATGTTGTGTACACATTATGCAGTTGATGTTGTGTACATATCGTGTTGTGTACAAGTTTTCTAGGTGGTTTCATATACACATTATGCAAGTGGTGTTGTGTACAAGTGATCTTGTGTACATGTGGCATTGTGTGCATGTCGTACATGATGTGTT
>APFE031372922.1:0-15882 GCA_000404065.3 Pinus taeda
TAAAAATGAACAGAATTAGCTAAACCTAAAAATTTAAGATGGACTTGTTTTAACTTTGTTGGTACCATCTGATATTGGTTCTAAGCTCATAATTATCAAGTACATAAGTGATGGACTTGTTTTAAGTTTGTTGGTACCATCTGATTATTTGTTTAGAATCCAAGAAATAAACAAATTTAAGGACCTATTCGAAATTTATGGGTGCCATTTGATTATTTGTTTAATTTAATTATAATTATTATCAAGTACATAAGTAAATCAATAAAGATCTTATTAGAAACAAATTTTCTATGTCAATTATTATTTTTCTTTTGCGAATGATTTTTCATTAAAGTGCATAAACCTCGTTATATCTTTGGAACAAGGACTAGGATTATATGACTGGTATTGATTTCATTTAATGAAAGAAACTCCTAAACCACGGTGATAAAGCAATCAACCTATTATCTTTTGGAACAAGGACTAGGATTATATAACTAGTATTGATTTCATCTCGTTATCTCTTGGAACGAGGGCTAGGATTATATAACTAGTATTGATTTCATTTACTGAAAGAAACTCCTGAACCACAAGGATAAAGCAAGCAACCTATTAATTCAGAGGGATGAATTTGAAATTCTCTTCAGATAAAATAAATCCATTTGTTTGGGAAAAAATGGATTAGCTTAAATGAAAAATTAGTAGTGTGTTTTGTAGGGCAGAGAATTATGACAAAAAGCGAAAAGAGTTTAAAATGACTAGAAATGATAGTGTCAAAAATAGAACCACAATCTCATTTTCAAAATGGTGTATAATTTTTTTAGCCTTTTCGTGTGTGTGTTTTTGCTTGAACTCTACAAGGTTGCCAACATGGAGAAAGAGCAAAAAGAATATAGAACCCATATCCTTAGAGTTCCCGCTCATTATAATTATGAAGTACATAAGTTAATGAGCCATAACATCCAAATTTTGACCCTGAGCCATAACATCCAAAATTTGACCCTGTAAGGTTTTAATTAAAGTCAAAATACACATACAAAGAGTTCTTGTTACATTATTATGCATTCAATAAAAGAAGCCCATTAATAATGATCTAAAGAAGGGGATAATTAAATCCTATAAATTATTCTACCCATTGTTTTATTAAAGATATCATGACATCCATCGAACATAAAGTGTGATTTGAATGACAACATGTAAATAAAAAAGAAGACAGGGGCACCTACAATGGCATTCATTAGATCGTTGTCCTGCTGCTTCTCCATCATTTTCGTCCACTATCTACATCGTTGAGCATGTTAATAAGTTCCTCCTTTCTCAAATGGCTCTTGAGAATCTTTTCACTCAGAGAGTTCCCGCTCATTATAATTATGAAGTGCATAAGTGAATGAGCCATAACCGGAAGTTTAATTCTAATGGAGTAAAATAAAAAATTTAACATGAAGGGATTTAACCTCATAGCACTAATGAGTAATTGGTTAAAGATTATGTGTGGGGTGAATAACAACATAGATCCACTAATGTTCATAAGACATTAACCTAGGAGATTTAAAGTGCATAATAGAAGATTCTCCCAGGATCGAGCAGACATCTAAGATCTAACAAGAAGTTTGGACCATGCTCGTGCCACTTGAAGTTGGATCAATCAATTGGTAGCTTGGCTAAGATGAAGTATTCTTAATTAATTGATATCATAGAATAGGGATGAATTAAGCTCTAGAAATTAGAGTACTAGAACCAAGATAAGGGCCCACTTTTAGGCCTTGTTGGGCAGTTTTAGGAACAAAGTTGAAAGGTACTCTAGAGCCAGAGGGAGTTGAGGAGAAAACTTCCCAATGATGTGATTCACAGGGTGTCGATGAAAGTTGAAAGTCTAAGGTTTTGTAAACCCTAAAAGACTAGAAGTCTTGGATAAGACAACCTTAGGGTTTTTTGATAAACCCCTAGAGCTTGACCTAGATTGATGTTTCCATTGAAAAAAGAAACCCTAGCTCATGCTTGAAAGGAAAGGAAAGAAACATGCTGATGATGAGCATTTCTAGCTTGATGAGATTGCAATTCTTACTACAAGAAGGCAAGGATCAAGAGGGAGTTGAAAATTCCCTATAATCCTCAGATTAAAAGGACCTCATAACGAGGGTTGTAGGTACATTGTGAATATTTCTTAGGCTTAGGCAACAGATGTAAGCATTGGGAATAATGAAGAAAATTTTATGGCTAGAGGATTCTCCCAGGGTGGAGCACAAACTCTAATAGAGAGATTTATGTTCAAGAGGGAGAAATGGAACTAGACATCTAGAACCATGCCAGACAACTAGAAGAGATTCTAGTTTAGAGGGAGCAGATAGTCAAATAGAGTGGAATGATGCAGCCTACTAAAGATTGAAAGGGTCTCTCATGATGATGAAAAATAGTAAGCTCCCAAGGATGTGGATTTAGATCCTTTTGTACCTTTGAAACATCCTTTAGATCATCAAGAAGAGCTAGAAGGGTCCATTGAGCTAGTGGACCCACTTAGGGTAGTTGTTCCAAAATCCAAGAAGAGGTTGGCATGGCTTCAAAGTTGGTCAAGGTTGTCATTGATGTCAATATGGCATTGTTGGAGATGGTAAATATTCTTATAATTCATGAATAACCCTTGTTGCCCTAACCTCATGCAAACCCTAGAAAAAACCCTAATTATATTATAGCTAACCCCAATACACATTCATGAAACCCTAGCTATGATGATAAAACCCTACTCTTTATTAAACATATATATTTCATGCAACCCCTATGGTGGTTTCCTTCCTCAATAATTCAACATGCCTAAGCACCAAAGTATATCGTAGTGGTCCATGTGGTCCCTACCTAACCAACATTTTTTCATCCAATTAAATAAATAAAAAAACACAAATCTATACAAATGCCACTAGTTAGCTTTAACAAAAGTCGACCTCTCCTCCAACTGATGTGTCTATTCATATAACTCAATTATTATTATTATTATACATTAACGCTTAAAACTCGGCATTCAAGTCAGAAAATCTCGGTGATCAATACAGATATGAGGCTCAGAAGGAGACAAAACCCGAGGAGGAAAAAAAAGATTAATTGTTTGGGCAATTCTTATGTTAAGTGTGAAAATTTATGAATCTAACACATCATAAACCCCTACTGCAATGTCTGGTTTACTATCTCCTACTTGTTCTTTACATTAACAAGTTATTTAATAACATAAACATCGAAGTAAACACAATTGCAACCTGAAAAAATATACAGATCAACAACTGAAATAAACCAAGACAACACAAGGGACACCGTTATTTTTGGATAATCGTCCCCTAAAAAACCCAATTCAGGAAAACCCGTGCAATATATATGAGGGTTTTATTATTAAGAAGATTTCCAAATACAACTAGGGTGGTAGAATGGCTCACCCTTCAGAGAATATCCTTGGTAGTCGTACCTCTTTCTGGAGACAGATATTCCGGCAAATCAACAACCGGATGAACAATCCCATAGTGACTCCGGTTGTTCCTTGTGCTAGACAGTGAAAGTTGCTCCAAGCACTCCTTTAGAATTGTATCACCATTCAGGAACTGTGTCACCCTTCCTCGTCTCTGCTTCAGCTGATCAAATCTCAGTATGCCCCACAAACTCTCCCAACGCTTCCTCTGAAGCCATCTTCGACTTCTGCATCAGCCTCTGCGGGTTCTACGTTAGCCTCTACGGCCCTTTGTGTCCTCTGCATTGGCCTCCTTAACCTCTGCTCCAGCCCTCTTAGGCTCTGCAATGCCTCTTTTGACACTTTGTTGCCTCTCTGATATGTACTCTTCAGCATTGGAGCAAAATCCCTTGCTGAACTTTCCCTCGCTGCAACTGATCTCTAACTCAATTTCCTCAACCAGCCCAGACCCATAAAATCAAATTCTTGATCTCTCTTGGTGTGTCTCCAACTAACCCTCAAGCCTCCTTTTATACATTTTTTTGTTGACGATTCGACAATCGAGATTAGGTCCCTAATCAATGGCTAAGATTAGAATTGGCTTGATCCTCGTCACTTAGAACTTTCTCACTCATTTTATATTAATACACATTAATATTTTTATTTTCCTAAGTTTAGACTTAGGGACCCATTAAAAATATTAATTATTTTAATATATCTTCATCCGGGTGGAATTTCTCCAAATGGCTTCTAGGTCTTGGAGATCTCATGTGCCTTAGCCTCTCCACCAAATTTCATGGCTAGAGGACATGTGATGCTACCCAAAATCAACATTAAGGGTCTTTCATGCTCTGATCTGAGTTACAGTCATGTGGAAATGCATCAAACCTGTAATCATTATCACTTTTGGAAATCCCAGACAAAGTGGAACAACCATTTTTGGGAGGCTATAAGCTACAACAATTTGTGGATGCTTAGATTCATATCTCTATGATAACTTCTAAAGCTCAGACCTCACATCATATCTGTGATTACCTTGAGAATAGTCACTGTGGATAGTCATTCGTTAAGAGCTCGGATTTGTTGACACTATACTAGCAATAAATATTAAAGGGCAGTTAGCTCGGATTGGAGGACAGTTAGTTTGGATCACCTGTCAGGCCAATTAGCTCGAATCACTTGACTTAGACCTGTGATATCAAAAATTTGGACCTTCTACATCTGCGGTCATACAACAGTACCTTGGATTGAGGCTCGAATCAACCTTGAGACCTGCTTCAACTTAGGTTGAAGCTCAGACCTGTGGAGTAGTGCCTCGGACCTGTTTTACCTTTCAAAGTTTTAGACTGCCTATGAATTAGAGCTCAAATATATTTCTTCTCTAATATGTGAGAGACCTTTCAACCATGAGCTCAGTGTTGGACAATAATAAAATTTAGACATCCTGTGATAGCTGCCTGTATATATAGAACAGTCTCGGACTTATTAACTCGGGCATGTGGTTTTAAGCAAATCTGTTGGGTGCCTCTTTGAAGCTTGGACCAGTGAAAACTTTAGAAGAACAGTCACATGTTATGGTTCATATCTCTGACTTGGATTGAACTTGTGACAGTGTTTATAAAGCTCAGTCTACACATCAAAATACCTATGGAATCTTGGCACATACATAAGCCCAGAACTGTGACATGATCAGTGGAAGTCTAGTCCAATTATAGGTCAGACCTGTGGTGACTTAAAATCTCTAGACAATGAAGAACTCATGAAGAATGGAAGGCTTGAATAATGATGAGTTAGGAGACACAAAATATTAAATAATTTATGATTTTGAACAATGAAGTGAAAAATTCTTGGATTGTGAAGCATTAGGAGTTAGTCTTGGACTATGATGCATTAGGAGTCTTGGAGCATTTCTTGGAGCAGTGAAGTATTTGGATAGTGAAGAAGCCTTCGGCAGTGAAGAAATTTAAGCTCAAGATAGTTAATTATTTGGATCTTTAGGCAATGAATATTTTTGAGAAGTTTGGAGCATCTCTAGTGTGCATATATTGTGAATTCTAGTATGCAGATCTTGTGAAGACTTTGTTGAGCATCCTTGAAGATTTAGTGCACACCTTAGAGAAGCCTTCATTTTTTGGGACAACTTATTGAAGCCATCATGAGGTGACCTTAGAGTTTTTGTTTGGGTGACATGAAGAGTAGTGGCGATACCTTCTAAGATTTAGATAAGGTTGTCATTGATGAAGTGATTTGGAGAATGCAGTGTTGAAGATACTGTTAGGGCTTGTTGTAGAAGATATTGGGATCCATAAAGAATCATCATACTTATCTTGATGAATTAAATATGAGGGTTGGATCCCTAGAGGTTGGAGCCTCATAGAGACAAGGTTAGCGCCTTGGAAGATAGGGTTGGATCCATAGAGGATAGGAGTCCTCAAGAGACCAGGTTGGAGCCTGTACTAGAGATAGGGTTGGATCCCTATAGGTTGGTGCCTCAAATTGACAAGGTTGGAGCCTTTACAAGTCCATGTCGATGCTTGGCATAATACATGTTGGAGCCTGAGAGATTGAAGTTTGGTGTCTTCATCTAGTGTTGGAGCCCTAGACTATTATTGTACTCAATATATTTGATTAATAAAAAAATTTATTCTATCACTTTTCATTTTGTATTCTAATTATAAGTGATATAACCGGTAAGAATACCAATTGAAAAGAAATATTGATTCACCCCCCTCTCAATATTTCCAACAATTGGTATCAGAGCCAATGCCTTCACTCAAAGCCTAACATCTTAAAGGTAGATCCTTAGAACATTGATGGAAAATCCAACGAAGAAAGCCTCCAATCCTTCTAAAGATGTCTCTTCTTCAACCATGAAAGTAGAAGATAATCAAATTGGGAAAGCTCCATTGTTCAATGGAAACTTTGATATATGGAAGGCAAGAATTAATAATTTTTTAATGGATCAAGGTTTTGAAGTTTGGGAATCCATGATTACTAAAAGCACGATGGAAGAAGAATCCAAGGAATATAATGCAAGAGTGATGAAAGCAAGCTTGAGTGGGCTACCAGATCCTATAAAGGCCAAAATGGAGAAATGTTCATCAACAAAAGGTATGTGGGACAAACTTCAAAATATTCACTCAAAAGGAGCATTGACCATGATTTCTATTCATGAAGATGATGGAAAGAAATAAGGAAATCTAGAACCCATAAAGGAAGTTGAAAACAAGAATGAAGACATCAAGGCCAAGTAAGACCTAGAAGATGAAGAAAATAAAGAAGAATTTGAAGAAGATCCCATTGAAAAACTTGTAGCTTCCCTAGAAGAGTTAAGCAGTTTGAAAAAAGAAAATGAAGAGCTTAAGAAGCAATTACAAGATGGTGACCATAACCTTGACAAGACAAGCAAGGAAGTTTACCTATTTAAGCTTCAGGTACAAGAAAGAGATAAGGAGCTCACCAAGCTAAAGGAGGATTGTCATCAAAACAAGAAAATACATCATGAAGAAGTCATATCCATGACAGATCAATTGGATAAAGAAAAAAAAGAAAGAAATGCCATGATATGCCAACTTGAAGAAAAGAATGAAGATATCTCCAAGTTAAAATTAGAAATCACCTCACTTAAGGCCCAATCATGCGAAGAAACTAGAATAAAGGAGGAAATGGAGAACCATCTAACAAAGAAGGATGAAGAATGCAAGATGTTGAAAGAAGAAATTAATCTCCTGAGAAAAGAAGTTGATCATCTAAATAAGAGTCTAAAAAGCTCCCAAACCCTAGATGACATCCTAAGTCATCAAATATCTCTTTGGTTATGTAGATGAACCCTCAAAAAGGAATGATGCAAACCCTAATGATTCAAACAACAAGGGTGTGGAGAAGCTTGGAAGAAATATTGATGCCCCCAACTCCATCAAAAGCAAGGAGAAGAGTCAAGATGACAATGGAAGAAACCCTACTTCAAGAAGATATGCAGATGGTGTCAAGAATGCAAGAAGAAATAAATTTGATCAAAGGATCCCAAGGCAGAATGACCTTAGAAGTTCATCAACACAATCTCCACCCTCCAAGTACCAAAGTATAATTTTTGGTTATTTATATTTTTGTACAAATTTTGGGCATATGGCAAAGGATTGTAGGGCATACCACAAGGACAAATATAATGATCCCCATAAGTGTCCAAGAAGCAACTTTGCAGGATGAAATTATGATGTTTCATTTATGTACAAAACTGAATGCTTCAATTGTCATAACATTGGGCATATGGCTCGTGATTGTAACTTGACTCGGGTCCCTAAACAAGCTAAAAACATGTCTACCAAGAAAGAAAGAAAAGTTACACGGAGAAGGAAGCAAATTGGATCTGAAAGTCTCTTGAACACTCAAGAAATCCACTCATGTTGTTGATTTGATGAGTAAATCTTTGGCAGATATGATATTTCAAGTTTTAATGATGAAATTATGCTAGGAAGAAGACCATGCATACTGTTAGGGGGAGCTTATGATTCTTGACTATTCTTGCAGAAGCTATCTGTGAATAACCATATGAAATCCTTGATAAGTCATATATGGACAATCTTGATATATCATCTCTCATGAGTAGCTCAGGAAATTGTGAATATGTCTTCCACTTGATCACTAGGCAATAATCTTTCTTAAAGCAATCTTTCGTAAGCTAGAGGAATTTATGCAGATAGGAGGGGTTTGGTTCATCACATGAAGAAATGCAAACACATCTATCATGGACCACATTGCCAAAAGGAGGAGCACCTTGACAGGGGGAGAAACATATCTATCATGGAGAACTATCATTGATGAAGGGAATACAATGGAGAAACATATCAAGAAGCATATTGATAGGGGAAGCGAATGTTGAAAGGGCAAGAATATTGCCATCAATGAAAAAGGTGGAGATTGTTGGTCAAGGCTATCATTGATGTCAATATGGCATTGTTGGAGATGGAAAATATTATTATAATACATGAATAACCCTTGTTTTTGTAACCTCATGCAAACCCTAGAAAATACCCTAATTGTATTGTAGCTAACCCTAATACACACTCATGAAACCTTAGCTATGATGACAAAACCCTACTCTTTATTAAACATATATATTTCATGCAATCCTTATGGTGGTTTCCTTCCTATATATTTCAACATGCCACAACACCAAAGTATATCATAGTGGTCCCTACTATTGGACATTAGATAAACCAACGCTCCTCGTGTGTTTCACGACATGGACTAACCACCTCTTATGAATCCTTACCTCTAGTGATGCGATCGATGACTAATACATGTGATTTTTGGTCTAATGACAATCGTAATTACCAATAAGTGGTATTAGAGCATAGGTCACTAGTTCGATGCAAACCCGACTCGCTTTGGGGGGGAGATTGTTGGACATTGGATAAACCAACTTTCCTCATGTGTTTCACAACATGGACTAACTGCCTTTCATGGATCCCTATCTCTGACGATGCGATCGTTGACTAATACTTATGGATTTCAGTCTAACGACAATCATGGTTACCAACAAATGGTATTTGAGCATAGGTCACGAGTTCGATACAAACCCGACTTGTGTTGGAGGTGATATTGTTGGACATTGGATAAACCAGCGCTCCTTGTGTGTTTCACAACATGGACTAACCACCTCTTCTGGATCCTTATCTTTGGCGATGAAATCATTTACTAATACCTGTGGGTTTTGGTCTAATGACAATCATGATTGCCAACACCTACCTAACCATCATTTTGTCATCCAATTAAATAAATAAAAAAAACACAAATCTATACAAATGCCACTAGTCGGCTTCAAAAAAAGTCCGCCTCTCCTACAACTTATGTGTTTATTCGTATAACTCAAAAAAAGTTGTATATATTAATGCTTAAAAATCATCATTCAAGTCAAAAAAATATTGGTGATAAATACAGATATGAGGCTCAAAGGAGACAAAAACCGAGGAGGAAAAAGAAGATTAATTGTTTGGGAAATTCTTGTGTTAAGGGTCTTTCAAGCTCGGATTTGAGTTACAGTCCCGTGGAAAGGCATCAGACCTATAATCATTATCACTTGTGGAAAGCCCAAAATAAGTGGAACAATCATCTATGGGAGGCTCAAAGCTACAACAATTTGTGGAGGCTTGGATTCATATCTCTGTGATAACTTCTGGAGCTCGGATCTCACATCAGATCTATGATTACCTTGAGAACAATCACTATGGACAGTCATCCGTTAAGAGCTCAGATATGTTGACACTTGGACAAGCAATAAACCTTAAAGGACAGTTAGCTTAGATTGACAGATAGTTAGTTTGGATCATTTGTTGAGGACAATTTCGGATTGCTTGTTGAGGACATTTATCTCAAATCACTTGACTCAGACCTTCTACATCTGCGGTCATACAACAATGCCTTAGATTGAGGCTCGGATCAACCTTCAAAACCTTTTCAGCATAGGTTGAAGCTCATACCTGTGGAGTAGTGCCTCAAACATGTTTTACCTTTCAAAGTTTCAAACTGTCTCTAAACTATCTCTTGAATAGCGATGAGTTAGGAGACATGAAATATTGAATAACTTATGATTTTGAACAGTGAAGAAAACGTATTGGACTGTGAAGCATTAGGAGTCTTGGAGAATTTCTTGGAGTAGTGAAGTATTTGGATAGTGAATAAGCCTTGGGCAGTGAAGAAATTGAAGCTCTAGACAGTGAATTATTTGGAGCTTTAGACAATGAAGCTTTTGAGAAGTTTGGATCATCTTTAGTGTGTAGATATTGTGAATTCTAGTGTGCAGATCTTGTGAAAACTTTGTTGAACATCCTTGAATATTTAGTGCACACCTTGGAGAAGCCTTCAATTTTTGGGACAAATTATTGAAGCCATCATGAGGTGACCTTGGAGTTTTTGTTTGGGTGACATGAAGAGTAGTGGCGATACCTTCTAAGAAGATAAGGTTATCATTGATGAAGTGATTTGGAGAAGGCAATGTTGAAGATATTGTCAGGGCTCATTGAAAAATATACTGGGAGCCATAAAGAATCATCAAACTTATCTTGACGAATTAACACTGAGAGTTGGAGCCCTAGAGGTTGGAGCCTCATAGAGACAAGGTTGGTGCCTTGGAAGATAGGGTTGGAGCCATAGAGGATAGGAGTCCTCAAGAGACCAGGTTGGAGCCTGTGCCAGAGATAGGGTTGGAGCTCTACAGGTTGGTGCCTCAAACTGACCAGGTTGTTGGCATTATGGTACAAATGTTTTTCTTGATGGAAACTCACATATATGATACCCATAAATGAATCAGTGATGTATGATGGTAGTTCACAATGTAACAGGTCAATTCACAAGTAACATCAAAGGATTACAAATCAGATTCTAGAGATTGAAGAAAGAGAATGTATTAATAAGTATACGCTGGTTAGCCTTGTCCAAGAAGCATATACACACAAGTTAAAAGAACAAAAGGAGCGTATACGTATGCACACACTTTCACAAAAGGAAAAGCGCGTATGGGTTGGAAAATCAAGGAAATACAAGATTAAATAATACCAAGGGTCAATACCATGGTATTAGCCCACAATATTTACTGGAGTAAAAACTATTTGATCCCGTCCAAGAATACCATAGGTTCTAAGTGTTGTTTTGGTCTGAGGTATTGAGAAAGGCTAAAACTATATAAGGAGGAGAAGATCAAAGGACCATGTGTGCAAGTGAATGGGTTTTTCATGAATACTTCTATCTGAAGTATATTTTATGTTGTAAGGGATATGGTAATGATATGATCTGAAATATCATGTGCACCTTTGGATACAATGTTGGATCAAGATCAAGAAACCTGAAATGACTTATCATTGTATGATCTGATATTGTATGTGCTAGATCTGAATGCTAACACATGTTTCATTCTGTAAAGGTTATGATTTGGGCATGACTGAAGTCTGGAATAGCTGTGAAGTTTTAAGTTAGTATTTGCAAATCTATACGTTGGTTCACCTTGGTGAAGGGATGTATACATGCTGGTTCGAAACTTTGAAGTAGTGTATACATTATGAAATATGATGTTTGAAGTTGCAGTTGGTTCTGGTTGTTGATGCAGAGTTCTGGGTTCTACTATGTGCTATGGTGACAGTGATCTGATTGTTCACGTTGATTGATTGTGATTTCCTTTAGCATTGATGGGTTTTCAGTGATTGGTTGTATTGCAGTGGTGATTGGTTTTGAGCTTATATGTTGCTAATCGGTCTAGTACGAAAATTGGATGAAAGGTGGCCTTCATATTGTGTTGTTTTGTACCAAGAGTATCCAATCTGAAAATTTATGAAACATGGTTCCTAGAAGAAGAAAGAAGGTTGTAGCCTTCTGTAGGTCGACGCCTACGTACTGGTAAACATATCGGCCAGTACAAGAGATAGGGGGTTGGAGCTCCCTTCCAGTAGGAGCTGGAGAACGAGTGAAGGTCAGAGCCTTCCGTCTGGTGCCTACATACTAGTAAACATGTCGACTAGTACAAGAGCTAGGGGGTTGTAGATCCCTTCTAGTAGAAGATGGAGAACGAGAGAAGGTTGTAGCCTTCTGCAGATGGGTGCTTGTGTACTGGTATGAGTCTGCACCAGTATAATATTGTAAACATATTTTTGTTATATTAAAAGAAGACAGAGATAACAACAACATGTGGTTTTTCTCCCGCATTGGGTTTCCACCTTAAATCTTGGTGTTCATGTGTGTTGCTTATGTGTGATGGTTTATTTTGTTATTACTGCACATGGTTACTGTTTAAATGGTTAATAAAGTACGATGCACTGATTAAAGATCAACATATGATGAATTAATTGAATCATAAGTTCACTAGATATACGCTGGTTCCCTTAAGTACAATTACATACACATGCAAGTTCCCTTCACTAAAGTAGCATATATAAATATGATTCTAAAATGAAAAAGTTATTGATTTGATAATACATATTCACCCCCCACCCCACCCCCCATTATTATTTCCAACAATTGGTATCAAAGCAGGTTCTTTAGAAGAAGCTTGATCACTGAAGGAATATCTCTCAAGATGAGAAATCATGAAGGAATGGGATTTATCAGACCACCAACCTTCAACGGAGATAACTTAATATATTGGAAGACAAGAACTAGATCCTATCTTCAGTCACTTGGACCCAAGGTTTGGGAAATTGTGGAAAGAGGATACCATTATCCAGCAACAATCCCCAGTGATCCAACATAAAAGAAATCATATGAAATCAATGCCAAAGCTGTCAATGCTCTATTGGGAAGTCTATCAGAATTAGAATTCGTCAAAGTCATGCAGTTAAACACAGCCAAGGAAATATGGGACAAAATCATTCAGAGCTACGAAGAAGACTCCCAGGTAAAACGTGCTAAACTCCAAACTCTCAGAATCCATTATGAAACTCTCAAGATGCATAGTGATGAAAGTATTGCTAAATATTTCTTACGAGTAGATGGGATTGTAAATCATATGAGAAATTTGGGTGAAGAAATAAAGGAGGCTACTATAGTTGAGAAAATTTTGAGATATCTATCTTCTAAATTTGGGTCAAAAGTATATGCTATTGAAGAAAAACAAGATCTCCAATCTTTTACTATTGTTCAACTTCATGGAATTTTAACTGCCTTTGAAATGAGAAAAGAAGGTCCATCAGAAATCAGAGAAGCCACTTTCAAAGCTTCTGTAAAAGGAAAAGAAAAGGAAGATCTCAAAGAATCAGGATATATTTAAGAAGAAGAGGTAAATTTTGTGAAGAAACTTCAGCGAGGTTTCGGAAGATTCAGAGGTAAACTTCCATTCAAATGTTTTTCTTGTGGAAGAGTTGGTCATTATTTTGCTAAATTCCCTCATGAGAAAGGAAATATTTTTGCAGAAGATAATAGAAGAAGTTATTATACTCATGAAGATAGTGATGGGTTGTCTAATAGTGATGAAGATGATCAAGATGTTAAACTACTCATGGCATATGAAAATGATACCTTAGAAAATGAAGATATCCTTAAAGAAATCACTCAACTGAAAATCTGTTTGGAAAAAAAAGGATACAGTCATAGACATAGTGACACATCAACTCACTGAAAAGGACAAGCACAATGAAAAATTAGAGTGTGAAGTAGTTAGTCTAAGAAAATAATTTGAGAAGACAAAAACTTTGAATATTAGATTTGCTAAAGGATCAGAAACGTTAGATGAAATCATCAAATTTTAGCATTCTCCTCTTATAAAGACTGGACTTGGTTTTCATGAAACTATTGAAGGTGAATCTAGCTCACAAGATGAGGCAAGGAACTCTAATGCAAAATCTAAAATTCTCAACAAGGAGATAAGAGGTCAACCCCATCAACAACCAAGGAAATAAAGACTTCAAAGAAAATAATTTACTCCCAACTATGAGAGTGATAATCGGTTCTTTCCTTTGATGAATGATGTTGAATGTTTTATATGTCATAATTTTGACATGTTGCAGCCAGATGTAGAAGTAGAATGGTTCAAGCTAATAATCGTCACATAGAAAGATCATCAGTTTCCAGGTACTTTAAGGGATATTGTTTTTCTTTCAATATGTATGGTCACAAAGCTATTGATTGTGATAGAAGGAATCTGAAACATATAAGATGTTATGCTTGTAGCAATTTTGGGCATATAGCAAAAGAATGTAGGAATGAATTTCGGCCACCATACCAAAAGGAGAAAAATTCATCACAATCCAAGGTATCGAAGAAGAAGGAATTGCTTCCAGAAAGATGTGGCATAGCTAAGTATACAAACATAACAGACCCAGGGGGAGATGAAAGTATGAAACTTCAATATTCCAATTCTCATACGCAGTTATTATGAAGACAAGTCACATATATAAGCAAGTTAGAAGCTGCAAAATCGCATATATGTTGTTTCGTTGAAGAAGCAGTGGGATGGACACAAGAAAAGGGGTATGAAATGGTTAATTCAATTATAAATTATCTTTTTTGTTCTGACTGATGATGATTACAGATTGCTGATGATATGTAGAAGTTCTTTTGGTGCTAATAAGTTGTTAATAACTTGATGAATAAATGGTTGATGATGATGCCTTGATGATTGTTACTCACAAATGCAATGATCAAATCTGATAGTGAACAGTTGACACAAGTTCAGGGGGAGCATATGCTTCTAATAATGCATTTTTGGCATTGTAATAGAATACCTTGGTACATGATGATACTTATACTGCTTCATTCACGTAGTTGCTTTTTGATGGACATATACAGGTTGTTGATCTTGATGCTGTTGACAGATGCTTATGGTGCAGATCATATATAGTGTACGATAGTTTCTGATGACTATCATGGTCTTGTTTAGATCGTTGGTCCCTGTTACAAACGTCATGTATATCATTTGATGTAAAGGTCATGTAAAGACCTATGATGTAATTTGTAACCCCACTATGCATGGGAAGGATGATGTAATAATTGAAACTTTTCAGTCATGTATAAACAATTGGTATATCCCCACTTGGTTGGGTAAATGAGTCAAATTTGGTATATCCCCACTTGGTTGGGTAAATGAGTCAAAATTTGTATATCCCCACTTTGTTGGGAGATTGATGTATGAATCATTGATGCTAGGAAGGTCATACTCACATAGTTGAGTAATAGAGTCATGCTATTCTTTTGGAAAATATTTTTGCAAACTCTGCATGTGCTCAGGGGGAGCATGGATAGTTGAGTGTGTCTCAGCATGTACAAAGGGAGAGTTTAATTAGAGAATTCAACATGTACCTAGGGGGAGCATGATCAATGCTCATATTCAATTGTTTATATATGGAAGTCTTCATTTTGGTCAGCACTTTTCCCTTGATCTTGAAAGGAGAGAATATCTTGGTCCACCCTTTGCCCTTGATGTCAAAGGGGGAGAGTATCCTGGTGTTATTTGATATAATAAACACCAATATGGTTGCCATCAAGTCCAAATGGGGAGATTGTTGGCATTATGCTACAAATGTTTTCCTTGATGGAAACTCACATATATGATACCCATAAATGAATCAGTGATGTGTGATGGCAGTTCACAGTGCAACGGGTCAATTCAATGGTAACAACAAAGGATTATAGATCAGACTCTAGAGATTGAAGAACGAGAATGTCTTAAGAAGTATACACTGGTTAGCCTTGTCCAAGAATCGTATACACGCGGGTGAACAAAACAAAAGGAGCGTATACGTATGCATGCACTTTTACAGAAGGGAATGCACATATGGGTTGGAAAATCAAGGAAATACAAGATTAAAGAATACCAAGGGTCGATACCATGGTATTAGCCCACAATATTAAGCGGAGTAACAACTATTTGATCTCGTCCAAGCATACCATAGGTTCTAAGTGTTGTTTTGGTCCGAGGTATTGAGAAAGGCCAAAACTATACAAGGAGGAGAAAATCAAAGGACCATGTGTGAAAGTGAATGGGTTTTTCATGA
>APFE031372929.1:0-64767 GCA_000404065.3 Pinus taeda
AATTGCAAAGTATGATAATTTTAACCTACTACGAAGGAATATTACAAATAACACCAATTCTTCAAATAAAAATAAAAATCACTAGTAAATACAACTTAAAATAAAAAAGAAAAAAAATCTTATTAAAAATTCAATAACTATATTCACCGAAATTATTATCTATATACCTTATTTTTTCTTACACCAAATTTATTCATACATATACACAAGAAATAAATATTCTTAAAATACAATTTCATTCTCGTTATAACTATTTTTATGAGAAAAATACAAAATATATTTAGGGACTCGCAATTTCTTGAAGATATAATGGTAAAGACACTAATAATAATCAAAATAATAATAAATAATAATAATAATTTAAATTATATAATAAAATAAATAAATATATAATTTAATTTAGGAAATATAATATTTAATAATTAAAATTTATATATATATATATATATATAAATATAATATAATATATGAGAGAATATGATATTAATTTTTACAATTGTGATATATAATAATAATAATAATATAATATAAATATAAATTATTAAATAATAATAAATGAGGAATTTAATATATTATATAATAAATAATAATAATGATGATGTTGATTATGATTAACATTTATTAAGATCAACGTGGTCTATCAGACTTCAAGAAAAGAAAAAAGAATCAAATTGCAATTTTTCGAAATCTTATTTCTATGATCAAAGAAAAAGGAAAGAAATGCTTGAAGATCGCTATAGTTGCACCAACTTAATAAGTCAAGAAGATTCGAAGTGTGGTAGATGTTAGGGAATTGAGAGCGGATGTGTGTAAGAGTCGGGTAGTCTAAAAGGAAGTGTTTTTCATCTTCCACCTTCTTAGCATCATAAATATGACAGATTCTATCTTCCGAGGGAATCTTAGGAGTACACCACCACCCATTTTTACTTTGGAGCTCATAAGAATTAGTTCTTATCCTAGCAATTTTAATTATTTTATTACTTTTGGTTTTCAATGGTGAGTTTGATCACCTCCTTATAGTATCTTAGCTTCATTTTACCCTCCAACACCATATAATCCCACAACTTGTCCTTAAAATTGGAGGTAATAGCATCTTGGCACTGTTCATTCTTCCCATGATGATCTCCTCCTTAATCACCCAATGGTTGAGCCATGATTGGGCATCCTCATGTCACCTGTGCTTCGAGGTGAAGGGTGTGCGGCAGGGGGGGGGGGGGGCGGGGGCCTGGTTGACTAGATTTAGAAGCAATTTTCGGGAGTCTCTTGGGACTCATGTTGTAAATCTTCTTCTTATATATAATATATCTAAACATAGTCGTACATTCAATGGGGGACATACTAGTTTCAATCAAGTGGATAGGATATGGAGTATTCCCCTTGATCTTTATGTTGTAGCTTTTGAATCATCTCAATATTTCTCCATGACTCTCTCGATATACTCCAATCCCAAACTTCACATCCGTATAAGACAACAGGGGTGATGAGAGTCTCAAAAAGGAACGTCATTTTACTCCAAATGAAAATATCAAGCGATTTACAATTGTTTTCAAACTCACAATAATCTTTCTAACATCCAATAATCCTTTTCTCGATGCTATACTTCCAGTTGAGTTGATGAGGAAAGTCATACCCAAATATTTATAAGAAGAAACTTTCCCTAAGCGATGGTTATCACAAACGAAAATACCATGGGTGATCTCTTTGGATTTAATAATCATGAATTTAGTATTGTTGGTATTAACCATCATACCCATCTTGGAGTAGTACACATGAAGAGTCTTAAGCTTCGTGTCTAGGTCATCGTGGTTTTTTAAAAGAATAACGATATCCTGAGAATAAAGGAGAAGAGTAATGATTTTACTATCAAGCTTGGTGCCCTTGCAACTTGTAGTATCTAGACACTTCTCTAGCTTATTGATGTACATGCCAAAAAGGGTAGGGGATAGTGGACACCATTCCTTAACTCTGATATTTCATTTAATGCCTTTATACCACCCTTCGTTGGTCTTAAGCTTGGAAATGATAGTCTCATAGACGTGGATCACATCAATGCTTAGTTCGGGACGAACCATGATCTCTTCAAGTCTCTCCCAGAGCTTATCTTGAGGAACAATGTCGAAAGCTTTTCTAAAGTCCACAAAACAATAGAAGAGATCAACTTTACTATTGCGACATTCCTCTACAATGATCCGGAGAATGAAAATATGGTCGATAGTCAAGTGATGTTTCCTAAAACCAACTTGCCCTTTAGCTCTTTTACCATGGTTTTCAAGCCAAAGGCTAAGCTTCTTTTCTAGAATGAGCCCACATAGCTTGGCTAGGATGTGGCTAATCATAATGGTCTTGTAGTTAGAGGGAACACTTTTTTACCCATTTTTAAAGGTAGACACAATAAGTCATCCAAAGATGAGGTAAGAAATGCTATACAACCAAATTGAGAAGCTTGTGAAGATGAAAAATGGTGATAGATGTTTCCATTTTAAAGATCTCAACTTGATATCCTTCAATATCATTAGTTTTTCTTCACTAAACATTTTAAATGATAATTTTTTTATAATAATTTAACTATATATATGTGTATATCATTTTTTAATGATATTGGTATTTTAAATTATTTGAAATACATCATAAAAATAAATAAATAATTTATCTAAATTTATTCATTCAAATTTTCAATTATAATAATTTTTTAATCTCATATTTATATATATATATAATAAAAATAAAAATAAAAATAAATTATATATAAAAATAAACAATATAATTTTTAGAATATGATATCCTCTAAATCGATCACTTCTCCGTAACGTTGTTCATCAGAGTTGGGTGCTAACCAGTAACTTTGACTTGAATGATGGGTTGAATAATAATATGGATGACTACCTTGTTTGACTTGGATCCCTAATTAGTAGCTTTGATTAATGGCCATGTTGTATAGTTGACTGGGTTGCCTAATTAGTAGGTTTGACTTGATTGGCCGTTAATTAATGGCGACGTTGTTTGGTCCGCTTTGCTGCCTAGCTAGTAGCTTCGACTTGAATGATATGCTGGATTGAAATATCGAATACATGCGAGCAACATTTTGTTGTTCATGCCAAAGGTATCGTGAACCTACATGGTTTACAAGGACATCCCGAACCTATAAATAATGATTTGATAGGACTGATAAGATGCTTTTTACAAATTTAAGATTGCCATATGGTTTTATTATGATTGGTTACATGAACACAATAATTTTAATAATTTGAAAAGAATAATAAATGATTTTACAAATTTAACAACATTAGTTTGCTTTTTGATTTTGAAGCATATTAAAACGGCACACCCCGAGAGATCTGTTTTTTATTCAATTCTGCATTTTAGTTTACGCGTCACAATACACTTCTCAAGACTGGTGTGACCGTGTTTATAAGACTATTTCTTACCGGCTTCAAAACTGATTTATGATATATGTTGGCATGTCTATGATTCTTTGGCCACCGCAGAGCACTGTAAACCAAACATAACAAAGTGTAATGCACTTGAATCTGAAGCAAAGAGTTAGGTGGATCATTTCGTCCGTTTTTACAAGAATGTACTTCCATATGATCTGAATTTAACTCATTGCAGATTCCGAAATATTCAAAAAAAAAAAATCTAATGGAGGCTGGAGAAATCAAATTGTCTTACCTCTTACAAATTTCCAGAATATTTCAAAGCCTGCGATCCAATTAACTGTAGCATTTTCACTTGTATTACACGTAGAGGCCTTCGGTTCTAGGTTCGTCATTTAATGAGCACCCGAACTAGATCTCTCTCATTTTAAATGCAGCAACAATTTCACTGAATAACTAAGTATACCTGCACTGCTTAACATGTCAAACGAAAGATTGGAAGTCTTTGATACTACTATTTGCAGTAAATAACAGTGTGGCTGTTTATGCATTAAAAACTAGTGAAAGTAGTAATGACAGATCTATGCACCCCGGATGCGGGTGCCACTGAGCAGAGGACGGGCGAGCCACCTGGCCCCCATGTGACTACACATGCCACCCCCCATGCAGCATAACTACCCAAGCCCGTCCGCCGTCAACTCGCATTCAAGTCGGGGTGGTAGCTCTGGGCAGTTATTGCTGCCATGGACGACAGTGAGGCAAGAGCCGAGGGAGGGTTCCGGAATGGTGCTGGTTATTTATCCTTGGTCGAGGTCGGCTCCCGGCCGTTGTTATGCGATTTGCACAGTTGGTTTGGGGTCTGGTCACCTAGTGTTAGACAGTGGAGGCACGCCTGGTGCTGGCTGGGTAGATCGCCACCTCAGATCACCATCAACCTGGTTATTCCCACAGTGCACAGAGGCCCCACTACAGCACTGCGAAGGAAGACTTGGGAAGAAGAAGGGTGGCAGAACGAGGTTGAAGAAGGGAAGGTGGCGGAGGTCGAATTCCCTGGACGAGAGGCGGGCGAACTCACCATGGCTCGGCTCCGCCATAGACAGCCATGCCGAAGAGGCAGAGGCTCAAACAGAGGACGCGGCCGTGGGCAGGCTGGCAGGGAGCATCACCACTGCTGCTGCCAGTTCTGCCACCGTCGAGCCGGGGTGGCTCCACTTCAGGCTGAGAACTTCGTGGAGGTTAGCGGGGCGAGCATGGAGGGTCCTGCACTTCCTACTTTCGGGTCGGTGGTCTTTTCCCTGGGGAGGCTGGGTGACGCTCAGGGGGTCAGTGCGCACATCTCTGTGCTCTTCACAAAAGCCCCTGAAACTGACGAAGATGGTACTCCTTCTGCAGGGGAAGCTCCTCCCTCCGACGCTCCTGGTCCTGAATTGCCACTGCCTCCTCCTGCAATTGAAGCCACTTCCTCAGGATAGGCTATCAGGGAGAGCCCTTCCTCATCCCAAGCAGCAAGAGCTCGCGACGCGGCCAAATGGGCTGCAATGTGGGAGGGCATTCCCGAAGGGCTTGGATGGTGCGAGATCGTGGAGGAGAAGCCACCGACGGATGAGCCACCAGCGCAAGCGCGCCCCTGACTCGGCGCTCATCTCCCCTCTCAGGTCCTGCTCCTGCTTCATTCTGATATGTCTTAGTTTGGGTATCTACTCGCTCTGGTTTAATGTTACTTCGTGTTACAGTCTTTTTTGTAATGGCGATAGCATGGGTGTCTGTATGCGTGTCAGCTCATGGTTAAGTCAGTTCTTGGCTAGGTCTGTTAGTGGTATTACCTGTAGAAACAAAGAGGTATGCCCCTGTGCGGGTGAGTCAAATTTTGCGTCTAAGACCTGTAATGTTGCAGTCCCGGGTTCTCTTCATCGAACCTACAGGTCGTCATGAAGTTTCAAGGTCATCAGGATCCCCTGCGTGGGAGTTTTTTGAGCAATTCTGCCTGCACCATGGCTTATCAGCTGCCATGGAATCCATGTCATTTCACGCTAAAATGCATGTAATTTTCAACCATGTATATATAATAGAATCTTAGTCTTTTTACCGAGAAAAAAAAAATGACAGATCTATGCAGGGACGATATAGTGAACAGTTTCATTATGATTCTTTTCATATGCAGTTTGCGATAAAGAATGAAAACTGTGGAGCATAGAGTTAGCTGCTCTTTTTAATATTACAAGTCAGGGAAATAAGATTATATTGAGAGAATCAATTATAAATGACTGCACTAAAATTGTATTAAACTGGACTAACTGAAACCGAACTGAAACATTTGGATGGACATATATATATCTAGCAAGTGATTGTAATTAGATTCTCCAACACTCCCCCTTAATTACAACCACATAAAATATAAACTAAGATGTTTGATGGTGTATGTCTCAAATAGGCTTACAATTTAAAAAATTGGCTTCAATTAAATTTACTTTTATCTTCTCTTCTTCCAGATGCCTTTAAATTGTTTCATTTTTTTCTTCTTATATACTTCAAACCTTAGTTTTTTCATTTGTTGGTGCAGGTCTTCCATTATTGCAGGTCGTCTAAGCATGTCTTGGACTTCTTCAAACATCAACTTGTATGTGGATTTCTGCCACATGTCATCTTTTGTTCTATGGTCTTCATGACCAATTTGCTGCAACATAAATACTTGAAATTTTCATTGATGTTTTCATCATCCAAGTTGTCTTCAACATTAATTTCTATAGTTTCTATGTAGACCTCAACTATACATGGTGTTGCAAGTCATGCTTCAAGGAAATTTAACTCTTCTTCATAATTATTCTATGTACCTACAGACTAAAAATCAATGTTCGAATAAAAAATATTTTCAAAACCAAATTGGTTTTATTCATTCTGCTCTGCAATGAGAGATTTCCCTTGTTGTGCTTCGTTCTCTGCTTCTGCTTCTGTCTCTATCTTTTTTTTGTCTTTGAGAAATCCCTTCTTTGCCTTTTCCTTTATCTCCACTTCTTTACTAACCTTTGTTGTTGCAAACCGTTTTTCTTCTACTTGGTTTGAAAACTCAAGTGAGATTATCTCACCAAATAGCATTATGTCGATATGATGTTTTTGTTGCATCATTTGCAACTATTCATCATTAGCCAATAAATCTTCATCAAAGTTTACATCAACAATATTAATTGTTGGATCTACTATAGCATTGATTGCTCCAATGGTGGCTTCACTGTCATCGGCAAGCTCTACTGTTGGATTCACCTAATTGTAATCAGCAAGCTTTGTTGTTGAAACTACCGAAATTTCATCCACTTAGAGCTTTGCATAGTGGAATTCACGAGCATCTACATGCTCCTTCTCTCTTGCTTCTGCAACTTCTTCACAGACATCATCCACTTGTGGCTGAGCACAATGGGATTCAACAAACTTTTGATTTGTAGTAGATCTGCTGCTACAGATCAACCTTAATCTTTCACTTCAATGATCCTCCTTACACTACAACTCCTCTCAAGGGTATCCCAAGCTTCTTTGGTTGTCTTGGCATCTGAAATTAGGGGAGGAATGTTGTCATCCACATATTTTTTTATACATGTGAATGCGAGACGTCTTTTTTGCTTTTTGTTTCAAAATATTTCAAAAACCACTTCACACATCTCTAACTCTTGCTTCAACTTTCTAAACCTCTTAGCTTTCCCCTTTTTAGCTACCAAACCTTTGCTTCACATTCCTATTAAAAACCCTTAGTGAAATCAAATGCTCTAGAAATATCAATAATCATGTTTTTTTCTTAAAAAAGGCCAACTTTCTATTTGAATGTAACTTTTGATTTTTGAAAATAAACCATCACTTTTCACATTATAATTATAATTATAATTATAATTATATATATATATATATATATATATATATATATATATATATATATATATATATAATTTTCATTCACGCCTATTTTAAAAATGCTTTTGAAATTTCAACAACACCCTTAAAATCACACACATGAACCCTTTCGAAACAATGCTTCCTCCTTAAATAAATGAAACGCATTAAAAAAGTACCTTTTAAAAGGCTCCCCATAAACTTTAGGCATTTGCGATTTATGAAAACAAATATTTGAAAAGATGACATATTAATAAGGCTCTTCCATTAACAAGGGGATGAAATTTCAAGGTTGTTTTGTTTTGTGGCCGTGACTTACTTTCTTGACTTTAATGGTGATGCTCACTATGGATGATATATGATACATTGACTTTCAAAGTTGTTTTTTTTGTCGCCGTGACTTACTTTCTTTACTTTGATGGTGATGCTGACTATGGATGATATATAATACATTGACTTTCAATGTTTTTTTTTGGTGGCCGTGACTTAATTTCTTGATTTTAATGGTGATACTTCATGCTTCAAATGGAGTTTATCTATGGCTTACTGTGGGAATTTCGGTTGTTCACACTCTAAATTTTGTTGAAATTCGTGTAGAATGTGTACTATTAGAGAAACTTTGTTCATTAGTTGTGTGTATTAGTTTAGAAATTAGTTTTTAATTATTAGGTGTTAGTTTTAACTTTTTTATTTTCATGTAAATTTATATATTCTTGATGAATAACGATCAATGTAGAGCGTTCTTTCTGAGGTACTCTTTAAGTGAAACTTGTTTTTGAGAGTTGGTGAGTTTCAGAATATATTTATATCCACCATTCACCACATTAATAATTATTAAGTATATAAACATTATTTTTTTTTATATTAATATACTATTGGTTATTACATAATTAATAGTTATAATTAAAACTTTAATATAATTAACTTATAACATAATAATAACATTTAGTTATTATTAACTCTACTAAACGATAACTGTTTGCATACCTTTCATCATTACAAGGTCGGTTCTCTGCTCAGTTGGAAGGATAGGTGGATGGCGTTGGAGTACTGTCTCATCCTTGGCCTGCTTGATTCTAGAGCTGACTATGCCACCTCCCCTCTTCCTTGTGTGACTATCATCTCTCAGTCACATCCCCTTAGCTCTATCATTCCTCCACCGCCCCTCATCAAATCTTCACATGCTTCCCCTTTCCGCCCCCTCTCCCCCATTCAAGCCTCCCTCCTACTCCCAGCTTCTATAAATTCACTCCTCCCCCTTCTGCCCCTCATTTAGCTCTCTGCCTTTTCCCCTCTCAGTTGGTCCCTTTCTCTCTGGTTCCCCCCGCTCTCCAATTCTTTTGCTTCTATCATGGCCCCGAGGAATTGCTTCACCATTGGTCCTAGTCGGGGAAGGGCGTGCGATCGCGCAACCTCCCGCTAGCACTCCCTGTGCTCGCCCTTACCACTTGCGTGGAGATATTGGCTAGGTGCGCAACTCTGCACTAAGTAATGGTTGTTAATATGTAAGCTCAGCAGAAAATTTCAAACTTAGAAGCCCAAGAAAATGTTCTTCGTAGATAGGTCACCACTGAGGAGGTCAACACTGAATTTTCTTGGATTCTAGACCCTTCTTTCACCTGGGTGCGTGAAAACTTCTATGCGCATTCTATTGAAACATGGTGGCAAGTGAAGACCATAATGGAGATTGCTATAAAGGAACAAGAGGAGCGCACCAAGGTTCTAGAAACAAAGATTGACCGGCTCACGAAGAAGTTTGCAATGAATGTCGAAGCTATCCACCACTGCACATTCCTCACTCGAGATGCTCTGAATTATATGGTCACAAGAAAAATTCGACAACGAAGGTCTATTGAACTACTGAAGGATCCTCAAGAATCAAAAAAGAGAATGTTGAAGCCTCTACGAGTCATCAGATCACCACCACGCAACAGGAGGGAAGCACTCAAGAGACTCCCATTCGTCTGGATGAGGATCGGGTCACCACCAACCAGGAGTGATGTCGTCACTTTCTTTCCCTATTCTTCTTCCTTTGTGTAGTTTTTTCTTCATCTACAAAAGACTTTCTATCGTGGAGAAAAACAAAACCTGTGTGGTTGATCACAACAAAGCTTCCTTCTCCTTTCTTGACTAATATACTCTCAATTTTGAGAATGTTATAAAGAGGGCTCTACGGTTGCCACTTTTGTACTCAGAACCAACTTTTACTATGACTAGCACTAGTATTTCAGTTGGGTCTTGTGGCAGGTTCTCTTTCCTACACAACCCAAATTTTGTAATCTTTCAGTTTACCAACATATTTTATCTTATTTACAAAAAAAAACATTTAGTTATTATTAACAATATATATTTATTGTCACCATTATATTATAGTGAATAATTATTATATTTTATAAATTATTATTCATCAATATATTTTATATAATTACTTGGATATATATTAATAATATTAATATATACACAATATGTATTAAACTAATATATATATATATATATATATAAGTTTGTTAATATATAAATAGTTATAACTTAAACTATAATATAATTCAGGATATAATAGTACATCATCATTATTTATAATAAGTATTTCTCTCTCATCAATATCATGAAGAATTATTATATATATTTATTAATACAATTTTTAAATAGCTTTCATATATTTACTTAAAGTAAATTTAAAAGATTCAAATATATTAGATTATATATTAAACTAAAAAATATTATGCTATTACTTACAGATAATAATAAACTGAAGGGATTATTAATATAAATCCAAGAAAATAAAAAATCCAATGAAATAATATTATAAAGAGAAAGGATTAATAAATCGAAGGGGTTAAATTATAAACTCAACGAATTGTTAATATTGTAAAACTGAGGCCTTAGTAAACCCAAGAAATTAATAAACCTAAGGGACTAATATTATAAACCCAAGTGATCAACGAACCAAAGGGATTAAGAATTCACAGGATTTAATTAAACATAAGAGATTAATAAACACACATAATTATTAATATTGTATACATAAGCGACTAATAAACCCAGAAAATTTAATATTATAAACCCAATGGATAACTATTATAAACATAAAGGATCAACAAACCAAAGGGATCAATATTAAAAGCACATGGGATTAATAAAATCTACGAATTAACATTTTAAACATAAGAGATTAGTAAATCCATGGAATTATTAATATTGTAAAAGCAACGAGTTAGTAAACCGAAGGAATAAATATTATGAACCTAAGGGATCAACAAAACAAATGGATCAATATTGAAAGATGAAGGGATTAATAAACCATAGGAATTAATATTTTAAACTCAAAGGATTATTAATCCTATAAACCCAAGGGATCAATAAACTCTAGGGATTGTTAATATAATAAACCCATCGAATTAATAAACCAAAGGGATAAACATTATAAACCTAAGGCATTAATATTAAATGCTAGGACTAATATATAACCATTAATATTATGGTTTAATAAACTCAAGGGATTAATGTTATATAACCAATTGATCAACAAAACCAAGGGATTATTAATATTATATGCTTAAAGGATTAATATTATAAATACAAACAATTAATAAACCCAAGCGATTAACAAACCCAAGGAGTCAATAAACTTAAGAAACTAATATTAAAATCCCAAACGATTAATAAACCTTAACAATTAATAAGTTAAACTCAAGGGGTTAAAAATCCTAAAAGATTAAATTATAAATCCAAGGAATTAAGAATATTATAAACCGAAGTGACTAATAAACATAAGTGTTTAAGATTATAAACCTAATGAATTAGTAAACACAACATATAAATATTATAAACCTAAATGATTGACAAACCTAAGCAATCAATATTAAAAACAAATGAGGTTGACAAACCCTAAGAATTAAAATTTTAAACCCAAGATATTAATATACCCATGGGATTATTAATATTATAAAGTCAACGAATTAGTAAACCAAAGGGATAAATATTATAAACCTAAGAGATCAAGAGACTCAAGAGATTAATACTACTTATTATTATTATTATTATTATTATTTAATATCATTACTAATTAATAAAGATTATTTAAATTTAATATCATTGTTAGTGATATAATATAATATAAATAGTGCTAACTAGTGCTACGAAGTGAATTAACAATTGTATGGATTAAAACTAATTCTCATGAGCTCTAGAATGAAACCAGGCGTTGGTCCACTCCCAAGATTCATTAGGACGAAAAAATATGTCTCCTTTGCGATACTAAGAGATTCGAAGATCCAAAGAACTTTCTCCTGGAATGCCTGACCCTGACTCACATCCGTTCTCATTTCCATAACATATTTCCCACTGCCAACCTCCTTGATTTGTTCAGTCAAAAACTATAGTGACATCAGAACGTTTCTTTCCCCCTTTTTTTATCATAGAAATAAAATCTTAAATAATCTCCATTAACCACTTTGTTCTTAAGGTCTAATAGATCATATTGTTCTTAGTGTACGTTAATCATCATCGTCATCATAAATTACTAATAATTAATTAATAACTTAATAAAAAATAATATCAATATCTAATTTTAATATCATTATTCATTAACAAAAATTAATAATAATCCATTAATAATTTTATAAATAATTAATTAATTAATTAATTAATAATAATTCATTCATTCATTAATGTTAAATTAATAATTAATTAAAAATTATTACTTAATTATTAAAAAAAAAAATATATTTATTACTATTAATTATTCAAAATTAGAAATATTGGATTTTTTTAAAATTATTTTGAATATAATAATAATAATAACCATAATATTATTAATTTAATAATAATTTATCAAACAATGAGTTACAAACCCAAGGGATTTATATAAAAACTAAGGACTAAAGTTATAAACCCTGTGAATAATATTATACTCTAGGAATATGAACCCCTAGATTAATAACTTCAAGGAATTAATATTATAAACCCAAGAAAATAATAAACTCAAGGGATCAACATTAAAAAACTAAGGGATTATAAACCCAATGGAATAATATTAAGCCCAATGGATAAATATTATAAACAATAAAATAAACATGGTTGACCATGATTATAAACACAACAGATTTATATTAAACCCTACAATTAATATTATAAAGCCTATGAATAATAGTATACCCTAAGAAGGACCAACATCTGTGTTTTTTGGTTGAAGCACGGTGCGGCGAACCGGCGTTATGGTTTCTGTGATAACTTGCAACGGCAGAACCTCTGGACAGAGGCCACCAGAACTGACAGCGGCAGCGCAGCAGTCTCAGGCCACAGGCTTTGGCAGGCGGGTACAATGAACCCCCTTCAGGGGGTAGGAGGGGTGATTCCTCCAACAAACGACAACCAGCGAGGGCAAATCGAGGGTTTTGAAGGGGAACAGGAGCACAATGAGGGAAATACAGGAGAAAATCAGCAGAAGCAGACTAAACAAGCCTAGCAAGACAAGCCGAAAGTAAGCTCATCCACATGCAAGCCAGTAGCTACCCACAGGCCAAAAGTGGAGCTACCCAGTCATCGCATCAATGCTAGAATTCAATATATGAGAGATCATGCTCTCATAGGCAAATTTATTGGATTTTGTCCAACTGAGAAAGCTTTGAGAGCCTGGATTAATGTCAAATGGCATCCAAAAGGACAAATAACCTTGCATCTAGGGCCGAAGGGGTTTTTTACCGCAGTCTTCAACTGCTTGGAAGATCGAAACAGAGTCTTTGATGGGGGGGCCTTATTTCTTCAACTCAACCGGGCTATTTCTCAGAGAATGGATCGCTTGATTCAACCCGGATAAGGAAGATCTAAGCTGGGCACCGGTCTGGATCAGGCTGTACTCGCTACCATGGGAATACTGGGAAGAGGAGTCTCTAAAAGCAATCGGCAAAGTATTGGGCGAATTCGTCAAGGTAGCAGAAGAAACCAAGACAATAAGATATACCTCATATGCACGGATCTGCGTCTATATGGATCTGAAACAACCCATGCCTGATACGGTAAGCCTCTTTCATGAAGATGTGGAATGGATCCAGTTAATTGATTATGAACATGTTCCCTTCAGGTGCAGGAAATGTCATGACCTAGGACACCTTTATAGAGATTGCCCTTTAAACAGTAAACCTCCGTTTCAAGTTAACCAGGAACACCAATCCTAAGACGGTTTCACTAAGGTGACAAATCGTAGAAGAGGAAATAAAAAATCTGTAGTCCCTACAAAGTTATCTCCAGGGGATCAATCAAAACCCTCTACTAGTAATAGCTTTGAAGTTCTGGCTTCGCAGGATCCGAAAAACTTAACCTCCAATAAAAAAGGATCTATTCCGGAAAAGATTGAAGGCTCTCATTCGAAAGTAGGGGAAAAGGAGGCGGAACAAGAAGGAAGCAATATCAAGTCTGCCTCAAAAACCTGGAGCATCCCTGAAATGGAAATAGACGGCACGGACCCCAGTATAGGAAAAGAGAAGGAAGGAGATGGAAGTTATCAAGAACCTCAATTCATGGAAGAGGATACGGAATCAATAGACATTGGCCAGTTAGACATTCTGGGTCTAGAACAAGCATGCAAAACAGGTAACTTTGACAAAATACCTAATAGACAAGTGGACAATCTAGTGGCAGTCCTCAACAAAGCCCAAAAGAACTACTCACTAGGGGTTCAAATAGGTAGCCAATGGGATGGGAAGTTCATCACCAAAGATAGTAAAAAACGAGGACGGAAGACCACTTTATAAAGAACCATCAAGATTGGAGAAGTCTTGGTTGAATCGGGCAGATATGCTAAGCTAACCAAGTATTTTAATACCAACCCCAAACCTTCCCAATGAAGTTGATATCATGGAATATCAGAAGGCTCAATAGCCCAAGGAAAGGAAGACTATTAAAAAACATGCTAATGGAGGAAAAACCCACAATACTATTTTTGCAAGAAACTAAATGTAACTCGACAGTATTGGAAAAAATAGCAGCAAAGGCTTGGCCTGAAGGCTTAGTAACAGTTGTTGATTCTCAAGGAGTGTCAGGAGGACTTGCAGTGCTCTAGGACGCGCGAACCATTCAACTGAAGAACATACATGCAAATAAAAACTTCATTCAGGCCATCTTTCACATAATTGGCACCAATATCCATGATCACATGACAAATGTGTATTTTCCTCAAGAAACCCAACACAAGATTGAAATCTTGGATAACATTAAGCAGCTCAATGCAGACAGAGAGCACCCGTTATGGATATCTGGAGGAGATTACAATATGATCGCAAACATGGAGGAAAAAAAAGGAGGATGATGCAGATTAAATAGAGATGGCTCCATATAAAAAGACTGCATTCAGAATAATTGGCTAATAGATCTTCCATCAAACAATAGCATATACACTTGGAACAACAAAAGGGCCGATCCAATGCAAATAGCTTCTCGTCTCGATAGATTCCTGATTTCTGATAATGTTGTTCATCTAGGAGGATAATTCATTGCATCTATCCTTCCTTACTCTGGCTCTGATCATTGGCAAATAGCCCTCCACTGGAATCGTCCTGGATGCAACACCAGGCGACCCTCCCGGTTTGAGGCTTTTTGGCTTTCTTATCCGGACTTTAACGAATTTGTCAAAGCATCCTGGTTAAAATTCAATCCAATGGATGGCACAAAAATGACCATCTTCCAAAGGAAGCTGAAACATCTCAAGGGGGAAATTAAACGTTGGAATAATTCTGTCTTCGGCAATATCTTCAAAGCTAAGAACAGCCTCAATCAAGATATGAAAGCCATTCAGCAAAGAATGATAGATGAAGGATGTTCTGAAGAGCTCGCCCAGAAGGAGCAATCCATAGAAAATCAAATCCTTGAGAGAGACTTACAGGAGGAGACTCTCTCGAGGACAAAATCTAGAGTTAGGTGGCTAAAGGAGGGTGAAAAGAATAGAAAATTCTTTCACAAAACTACTGTGCAAATAAGAATGAGTAATCAAGTCTCCCATATCAACAATGAGCAAGGAAGTAAAATTGAAACACATGAAGGTATTGAACAGGAATTTCTCAATTATTTTAAGAAGATGAATCAAGAACCTAATGTAAATAGAACAGAGGCTATTGATAACGTCACCAGAAATATACCCAGCTTAATCATGGAAGATCACAATCTTCTCCTTCTCAAACCCATTATTCTTCAATAGGTTGAGAATGCGGTGCATCAGCTAAAAGCCGGGAAAGCGCCAGGTCCAGACGGATTTACTTCAAACTTCTTTCAACATTTCTAGGATCGTGTCAAATGGGAAGTCTGGCAGGTTGTGGAAGAATCGCGCATACTAAGATGGATGTATCCAGGTATGAACGCAACATTCATTGCACTAATACCCAAAGCAAAAGAATCCAATACTCCAGATAGATACAGACCGATTTCTTTATGCAATATTATCTACAAAATTGTCTCCAAGGTTATAGCTTCCAGATTGAAGCCTTTGCTTCCCCTTATTTTATCTCCAGAACAATCTGGATATGTAGAAGGCAAACAGATCAAGGATGGGATTATCTTAACCCATGAAATAATCCACTCTCTTAAGAAATCAAAAAAACCAGGTATGCTACTCAAAATTGACTTATCTAAAGCTTTTGATAGTATCAGTTGGGAATATATGAAAAAAATTCTAAAGGCCTTTGGTTTTGCCCCCTCCTGGATCAGATGGGTCAGTAGTCTTGTGTCATCCTCGTTCTTTTCTATTCTTATTAATGGAATCTTGTCGACCACTTTCCGTCCTTCTCGGGGTATCAGACAAGGTGACCCTCTTTCGCCCTTTCTATTTGTCATTCTAGCGGAGGGACTGGGTCGCAGCATCAAATCGGCTATCCTCTCTCATAGCCTCAAAGGTCTAGCCTTCCATCATATCCCTGCCTTTTCTCACCAACAATTCATTGATGACAACATGCTATTTGGCCATCCTTCTGTTCAAGAAGCCCGATCATTCAAGTCAATTCCTTCAAACTTCTCCGATGCCTCGGGAGCTCTCATCAACAAATTTAAATCTGAGATTTTCTTCTTCAATACGCCTCCTACCACCCAAAGAGCTATTGCCCGTATCCTAGGCTTCACCATCGCTTCTCTTCCGTCTAAATATTTGGGGGCTCCTTTATTTGGTTTGGCTCTTAAGCATTCCTCTTGGAGCTGCCTTTTAGAAAAACTTGAAGCTAAGCTATTCCTTTGGACCCATAGAGCTCTTAACATGTCTAGTAGGTTGGTACTAATTAAAGCTATTCTTTAATCCATGCCTACTTATTTTTTCTCCATACTGGCGACGCCTAAGTGGGTTCTTAAAGAAATCAAACAGCTTCAGCGCAATTTCTTATGGGGAAACTCGGGTCCAAACAGGAAGTGGGCGCTAGTCAAATGGGAGAAAGTATGTCTTCCAAAAAAGGCTGGAGGCATTGGGTTGAGAGACCCAGAACATAGCAATATGGTTATGGGGGCTAAAATCTGGTGGAGATGGCTCTCAAATCCAAGCACTCCTTGGGCATGTCTATGGACAGCAAAATATGAAGGTAATGTGCCCACAGAGGAACGAATTAGAATGTCAAAAGTGAGCAAAGGATCAGTTATTTGGAACTTAGTCAATCTACAACGAAATCTAATTCAAAAGCATAGCTTTTGGGATGTGAAGAATGGTCATACCACAAGGTTTTGGGAAGATTCATGGCAGCAGCTGCCAAATCTCAGAGATAATATCCCAGGGCTCCTAGACCAAGATATAAACCCTTTTGATAAGGTGAGTCAATTTTGGGACTCTCACGATAGCCAAGAACACAGAAAATGGAAAGAAGTATGTCACATCATATCACACAGCCCAGAGCAATCTCATCTTACGCTTTCATCAGAACTTCAAAAATGGCAAATTCTCGTTTCAGAAGGTATGGACATTCTTAGATGGGGGTACGAGGAAAAAGGCATTTTTGACTACTCGAGAAGCTTACAAACTCATCATCAAAGATAGGATAGTTAAAGATAAGTTATGGGATAAGATATGGAACTCCTCCATATGGCCAAAGGTCTTTACCTTTCTGTGGCTACTGTCTCACAACAGAAATTTAGCTTGGGACAATCTAAGAAAAAAGAACTTCTCGGGGCCATCCATATGTCCCAACTGCAAACAAGAAGAGGAAATAGCATTACATCTTATGAAAACCTGTCAGCTCAGAAGGAAATTGTGGGAAAATATCACATTCCAGTGTCAAAAAGAAGGTAGAGTGCAAGGGGATATTAAAGGCACCCTTCGCACCTGGAGCCAAGAGCCATATCAAAGTAAACTTTTAAATACACTATGGCAACTCATTCCAGGTCTTTTAATGTGGAATATCTGGAAGGAGAGAAACAGTAGGCTCTTTAAAGATCAATCAATGTCGATTGAGCAGATATGGACTGGATTGCGTAATAACCTTAGAGAAACTCTATCTGTCAAAGTATGGTCCAAGGAGGATTTCCCATCAAACCCGCAGGAACAAGCTATCTGGGACAATTGGTAGATTCAATTAAATCATCCGCTCTCATCCAAGGATAACATCTCAGAGCATCAGACACCTTCAGCTATATGGAACCCACTTCCAATCAATGTGTTTCAACTTAACTTTGACGGTGCTTCGACGGGAAATCCAGGGAAAACGGGATTCGGTGGAGCCATCAAAGACTACCAAGGCACCCCTCTCATAATTTTTTATGGCTCAATTGGATGGAACACCAATAATGCAGCTGAACTAGAAGGATTATGGAGAGGACTAAATCTGGCACAAGAACGAGGTTTCTTTCCTCTTATTGCGGAAGGAGACTCCCAAATTATCATCACTATGGCCTCAAAACTCCTGCAAGGATCCCCTGTTCACAAGGTCAGTAGCAGCTGGAGACTGGCTCCTCGACTGGACCTTCTCAATCAATGGTTTTCTCTTCACCAAGAAATTTCCTTCAAACACATCAGAAGAGAAGGGAACAAGCTGGCATACTTTCTAGCTAATTTGGGAGTGGACAGTGGAAAGGATTTCTTTGAGGGCTCGCTATCCAGCAAAGTTTCTGAAAGCTAGCTCTCAACATTCTGCGATATTGTCAACAATGATATGCAGTCGAAGGAAGACTCACACCCGGATGCAGGTGCATTAAACATGTTTTAATGAAGGAGCATGAGAGGGAGGAAGCTGGCGATACGACCAGCGGATTGTGGCGGTTTAAGGCAAGTGATATTCAGGTATTAATGGCTCTGAGTACTGACGGACTGCAAGGAAATAACTACAGGATGGTGCACATCCATTTGGGCATAAATGAGCTGAAACTATGCGGAATTGGAACAGGGATCTGCTTCAGGCTGTTAATTCCTCTGCGCTCCAGAGCTGCGAAAAGAATATGGAAGCCCCCCTGGTTCAAGTATGTGGGGTCTGGCATATCAAGAGTGTATGTTGTGTCTGAGCCCGCTGAAGTCTGGTTTATTACGTTTGTTCTCTGTGTCTGCGTCTGGTTCAAGAATCTTGCTTCACCCATCTTTGTTTGGTGTCTTGGTTTCGCTTATCCGGTCTGCACCTTATTAGCGCAGTGGGTTTTATCTGTTTGTGACTGAGTTTCTTTAGTAGGTTATTTGCTTGCTCTGTTGGGGGGTTTTATTCAGTGCGGAGGTCTGGTTCTGGGACCTAGTCCAATTAGCCTGTAATTGCCTGCTCCAGACCCACCCTCAGTGTCTCAGTTCGATCAGTCAGCAAATTAATATTACAATGCCTCGTCGTCGTGGAATCCCCAGACGTGGTAGCAATTCTGGGTCCAAGGGAGGCTCACACAGTCGTGGAGGCTCTGTCCCGCAGTGTTTAGAGCCATTAGCTTCTGTCCCGCCCCCCTCTCCGCCATATGACAGTTCCGGTCCTACCCTGAACAGCTCTTTCCATTCTTCTCGTTTTAAGTTCAGAAGCAAGCTTAACAAACCTCTTATCTCAGCCACTGTAACTGTGCTCTTCTCAGAGGAGAAGGATGAGCTTTCCAGTTCGGAAGAACCATCTAGGGAATAGTCTCATTCTCATACTTCCAGTGATCTTCAGGGAACCCTAGTTGGGGATGTCCTCAATGACTCTAGGATGATGCGCGAGGAAGGCCAACAGAAAAACACTCATCCCCAGCCTTCATCTTCTCAAGAGCCCATTATTGGAGGCAAGCCTGCGCACCTCTCCGGAAATGTTCTCAGCCTTGTTCTTCCTCCAGGCAGCAGCACGATGGAAGCAGAAGATAATATAATGGTTTCCTGGGTAAGCTCACCCAACCAAGCAAGTGCGAAAGATTCCGGCTCTCCTCCGTAGGACTAAGTGCTTCATGGTTTCAATGACTCTTCAGAAAGCTAACCTTTGTGGTCTGTTTTTGGTATGAGTTTTCTTAATATGCATGGTCTCTTCCCTTAACAGCATGAGCTTCACAGTCTCTAGGACTTTTTTGGTTCTCAACGGATATGTAATAAATGGATTATTTATACCAGATTAACCTAGCTCTGAATTCAATAATATTTTAATATTAATTTAATTAGAGGAAGTTTGACTGAGGTTCTTGAATGATTAAGTAGCCGTTAGAGTTTTTTAGCCGTTGGAGTCTCTGCGTGGACTATTTATAACGTTGAGCTAGATCTGTATTTTCAACTTGTCCTGACGATGAACCACATTGGTTGGTTCGAAACGCGTTGGCAGAAATCTTTCTTATGTGATTTACGCAGAAGCTCTCCTTATAACTGGATATGTAATAGTCATTGTAAAGAACAGTATTTTTGTAAGGGATCAGTTTCTTCTGAAACTTTATCCTGATCTAGCTCAGTGTAGTGTTGAATTTCTTAAGTTCACCAAATCGCCTATAGTTATGATATTTATCTTTGTAAAAGTTAGACAACAGGATACTCTGTCAACTTTTTGGCAGAGGGGCGGCTACAGCCCCCTCAGAGGTTCAACTCTTTGTAAATATTTTTCTCTTTTTATTTTAATAGAATAGTCTTTACTCCGGACAAAACTAAAAAATAAAAATAAAATAATAAATAAATAAATAATAAAATTTAATAATTAAATAAATAAATAAATAAAAATAAATAAAATAATAAAATAATTAAAATAAAAATAAAATATAAAATAAATAAAAATAAAAATATTAAAAATGAATAAATAATAAATAATTTAATAATAATAATATTATAATAATAATAATAATATTAAAATAAATAAATAAATTAAATAAATAATTAAATTAAAATACCCTGCAGCAATGAACACATGGATTAATAAAACAAGGGTATTGATGTTATAAAACCAATGGAATAATAAACCGAAGGGATTAATTCTAAAACCCCTAGCTACTATAAACTCAAGCAATAATATTAAATCTAAGGGATTAATATTATAAACCCAAAGCATATAAACCGATAGATAAATATTATAAACCCTAAAATAAATATGGTTGGTCATGGTTGACCATGGTTCATTTGATATTGAGAAAATCTTTGTGATAATGTGGCGTTCGACCATGGTTAATCATTCTTGAGCATGATTGATTTTAAAATCGAGACAATCTCTATGACAATGTGGCATTGGATCATGGTTAATTCTCATATTGAGAAAATCTTAGTCACAATGTGATATTGGACCATGGCTAACCATGATTATAAACCTAATCGATTTATATTAAACCCAAGGAATTATATTATTAACACTATGAGCAATATTAGACCTTAGATATATGAAACCTTAGATTAATGAACCCAATAGGTTGATATAATAGACCCAAGACAATAAATCCCTAAGGGATAGCTCAATTGGTTGAGTTCATGTTACTAAGTACCTCGCTTATGAAGAGGTCATGGGGTTAACTCTCCTTGATGCCCTTGGGGTTAGCCCTTTATAGTTCAGCCGATGGGTAGAACCCTTTAGGTTGATCTACTTAGATTTTCCCATGGATGTAGCGGTCACTCATTCTCCATGAACCACCCCTGAAAAAAAAAATAGGCTGAAGGGAATAATATTCACAAGGGAATATTATTAATCCCAAGGGACTAATATTATAAACCCTAGGTATATAAACCCTAAGATAAATAATATAAACCCTAAAATAAACATGGTTGATCATGGTAGGTTTTCATAGTGACATAATATTTTTCCTAAAGCGATGTTGGACCATGGTCAACCACAATTAACCATGGTTGATTTTCATATTGAGACAATATTTTTCACAACGTGACATTTCACCATGGTTTTCCACGGTTGATCATGAATATAAACCCAAGGTATTTATATTAAAGACTAACATTAATATTATAAATGAAATGAGTAATATTATAACCTAGGAATATGAACCCTTATATTAATAAACCCAAAGGAGTAATATTAAACCCAAGGGATTAATATTATAACCCAACATATATAAACCCTAAGATGAATATTATAAACCCTAAAATAAATATGGTTGACCATGGTCCATTTTCATACTGAGACAGTCTTTTTCGAAATGTGTCATTCCACCATGGTTGATTTTCATATTCACAAAATCTTTGTCACAATGTAACGTTGGACCATTGTTGACGATGGTTGACCATAATTATAAACACAATGGATTTATATTAAACCTAAGGATTAATGTTATAAACCCTAGGAATATGAACCATTGGATTAATAAACCCAATAGACTTATATTATAAACCCAAGGAAATAATAAACCCAAGGGATTAATACTAAAAAATCAAGGGTTTATAATCCGAAGGGAATAATATTAAACACAAGGGATCAAAATTATAAACCATCGGTATAAAAGCCTTTAGATAAATACTATAAACCCTAAAATAAACATGGTTCAACATGGTTTACCATTGGTTACCATGGTTTAACATTATTGATTTTAACATTGAGACAATCTTTGTTATAATGTGACGTTGGACCAAGGATGACCATGGTTAGCCATGTCTGATTTTCATATTGAGACAATCTTTGTCACAGTGTGACATTGGACCCTAGTTGACGATGATTGACAATTGTTCACCATGATTGGTTTTCATATTGAGACAATGTTTTTCATAATGTGACATTAGACTCTAGTTGATGTCTATATTGAGACAATCTTTGTCAGAATGTGACATTAGACCATGGTTGACCATGGTTCATAATAGTTGGTTTTCATATTGAGATAATTTTTGTCATAATGTGAGATTGGACCATGATTGACCAAGACTAATTAATACATACAGTCAATTAAATATTAATAATAATCAATTAATAATTTTAATAAATAAATAATTACTTAATCAATCAATAATAATAATTAATTTATTCATTTTTAAATTAATAATTAATTAATTTACATTAATCATTTAGTTTATTACTATTAATTATTAATAATTATAAATTATATATTTTAAATTATTGTTATAATAATAATAATTTATGCAACAATGAACAATGAACCCAAGAGATTTATATAAAAACTAAGGATTAAAATTATAAATCTTATAAGTAATATTACACCATAGGAATATGAACCCTTCGATTAATAACCTCAAAGGATTCATATTATAAATATAAGGGAATAGTAAACCCAACGGATCAACTCTATAAAACGAAGGGATTATAAACCCAACAGAATAATATTAACCCAAGGGATAAATATTATAATCCCAATGTATATAAACCCTAAGATAAATATTATAAACCCTAAAATAAACATACTTGACCATGATTATAAACACGAGGGATTTATATTAAACCCTAGCATTAATCTTATAAATCCCATGAATAATATTATACCCTAGGAATATGAAACCATAGATAAATAAACCTAGGGGATTGATATTATAAGTCAAATGGAATAATAAACCCAAGAGATTAATTGTAAAACCCCAAACTATTATTAACCCAATAATAATATTAAACTCAAGGGATTAATATTATAAATCTAAAGCATATAAACCAAAAGATAAATATTATAAACCATAAAATAAATATAGTTTATCGTGGTTGACCATGGTTCATTTTCATATTGAGAAAATATTTGTCACAATGTGATGTTCAACCATGGTTTATCATTCTTGAGGATGATTAATTTTCAAATCGAGAAAATCTTTGTCACAATGCAATGTTGGACAATTCTTAATTTTCATATCGAGAAAATCTTAGCCACAATGTGACAGTATACCATGGTTGATGATGGCTAACCATGATTATAAACCCAAGGGATTTATATTAAACCCAAGAGATTTATATTAAAACCAAGGAATATGAATATTACACCTAAATAATATGAAATCTTAGATTAATAAACCCAACATATTGATATAATAGACCCAAGGGGATAATAAATCCAAGGGACTAATACTAAAACTCGAAGGGAATAATATTCATAAGGGAATATTATTAAACCTAAGGGACTAATATTATAAACCCTAAGATAAATTCTATAAACCATGAAATAAACATGGTTGACCATGGCTGGTTTTCACATTGACACAATCTTTTCCAAAATGCAATGTTGGACCATGGTCGACCACGTTTGACCATGGTTGATTTTCATAGTGAGACATTTGTCACAATGTGACATTGCACCATGGTTGTCCATGGTTGACCATGAATAAAAGCCCAATGGATTTATATTAAAGCTTAGCATTGATATTATAAACCCAATGTCTATGTATATTAATATTATAAGACCAATGTATAGAAACCCTAACATAAATATTATAAACCCTAAAATAAACATAGTTCACCATGATTATAAACACAAGGGATTTATATTAAAACCTAGGATTAATATTATACTGCGTGTGAATAATATTAGAGCATATTAATATGAACCCATATATTAATAAACCTAGCAAATTTATCTTATAAGTCAAATGGAATAATAAACCCAAGGGATTAATTCTAAAACTCCAAGCTATTATTAACCCAAGATAAAAATATAGAACCCAAGGAATTAATATTATAAACCCAAAGCATATTATAATCGTTAATAGTGTTGAGGATAGGAGAGGTATCAGAGCTAGGTTAAGAGAGTTGATTTATATGTAAAGTGCGTGTTGTTTGCAAGAGGTTTCAAAATTTTGTGAAAACCATTGGAAAGAATTTTCGTAAGTTTGTGAAGCTTGTGTAGATTCAAGTTATTAGTGGGAGTGCTCAATAGTTAGTGGCAATGGCCAACAACATAAACAATATGAATATTTCTCAGCCACAAATACCAATGTTTAAAGGTGAGAACTTTGGTTTTTGGAGAATTAAGATGAAAACATTGTTTCTCTCACAATATTCGTGGGATTTCGTAGAAAATGGATATACAGAACCAGGTGCTCAAACACTTGCCCGTTGGACTCAAGAACAAAGAAAACATCTAAAAGAAAATCATAAAAAAGATTCAAAGGCTCTCTTCCTAATCCAGCAAGCAGTGCATGATTTTATTTTTCCAAGACTAGTTAGAGTAACAAAATAAACGGAGGCATGGGATGCTTTGGAGCAAGCATGTCAAGGAATTGATAAGGTAAAAATTGTTAATTTGCAGTCCTTAAAGAAGAGAATTTGAAACTTTGTACATGCAAAACATTGATTTTGTTCAATATCTTTTCACTAGAGTTATGGGAATAGTGAATGAAATGGGGCCTTATGGAGAATATTTAAAAGATCAAAAAAATGTTGAGAAGATTTTAAGAAGTTTGACTACAAAATTTGATGGGGTTGTTGTTTCTATTAAGGAGTGTAAGGATCTAACTCATCTATTTGTGAATGAGCTAATGGGTTCTCTTCAATCTCATGAGAAAATAATCGATAGATCTTCTAAAAAAATCTATTGAGCAAGCTTTTCAAGAAAGAGGACATGTTTCCAAAGAAAAGATTGGTTCCTCCCATGAGAAAAGCCAGAACAGTTTTGGAAGAGAAAAAGGAAGAGGAAAAACATACATAGGAGGTAGAGGTCGAGGAAGACTTTTTTTGTAGATAACGAAGGAAGAGGTAATGGTGGCAGTGATGGAAGTAGAAGATTTAATCAATCCAAAGTTCAATGATTTTATTGTAAAATATTTGGCTATTATGAACGAAATTGGTGGAAAACATAAAAACAACGAGCTAATTTTTCTGAAGAAAAGGAAGAGGTTGGCAGTTTATTCTTGGCTTGTGTTTCAACTAATAATTCTTCCAACGAGGTGTGGCTTATGGATAGTGGTTGTGATAATCACATGATAGAAAACAAAGTTGGCTTTGTAAAGATAGATGAATCTACAAAATCCGATGTGTTGTTGGGAGATGACAAGCCATTAGGGGAATTTTGAGGTGTAAAATGGGCCTCCTAAAACATATGTACAAGTAAAATAAACTTTATAAGAACCAATACGATTCAAGATGATGACGTCAACCATAGGGAATGATTCCCCATTTTTGGAGTAAAAAAATAAAAATATTAAAAATAATAAAACTACTTTTTCAACTCATATTTTCAACTTATCTCCCTAAGGTTTTACTCATATTTTGAGCGGGAGTACTTGTTGGATGCAAAATTTAATTCTTCATCCAAGGAGTACCCATGTTGCATACTTTCGATGGACCCTATTACACGAAAAATGGGAAATACATGAAAAAATGTGATTGCAATCACATTTTTCATGTATTTAACATTTTTCGTGTAGCAAGGTCCATTGAAAGTATACAGAATGGGTACTCTTTGGATGAGGAATAAAATTATTCATCCAACAAGTATTTCCACTTGAAATTTGAGTAAACACATAGGGATATAAGTTGAAAGTACGAGTTGAGAAAATAGTTTTTCTTTTTTCTCTCTAAAATTTTATGATGTAATCTAATCTTATTTTATTATTTGCACTATTATTTTAGAGTTTCCTTAAGAGGCCCATTTTAGACCTCAAAATTCCCCTAATGCAGTTGAAGCTAAAGGTAAGGGAACAATTGTAGTGAAGACAAAAGAAGGAAAACCAAAGCACATTAATGATGTTTTATATGTTCCTCGTCTAGCACATAATTTGTTGAGTTGGGACAGCTACTTGAAATGGGACATTTAATTGTTTTCAAGAACAAGAAATCCATAATCTATGATAAATATGATCATAGTAAAATTATTGTTAAGACTAATATGCAAAAAATAGAATTTTTTCTTTCAATCTCCCTTGTGAAGAAAGTACAACATTAAATGTTTCTTATGATGATAGTTCTTGGCTATGACATGTAAGGTATGGACATTTGAATATGAAAGGCATGAAATTGTTATATAAAAAGGAAATTGTCAAAGGGTTACCACTTGTTGGTTCTATTGATAAAGTATGTGAAGGGTGTATTCTTGGTAAGAAACATAGACATTCATTTCCAGTAGGAAAATCATGCAGAGCAAGTAAACCATTCGACCTAGTGCATGCAGATATATGTTGTCCTATGCAAACTTTGTCTCTAATCAAAAATTATTTTTTCATTATTTTTGTGGATGTTTTTAGTAGAAGAACATGGGTGTATTTCATTAAAGAAAAAGCTAGTGCATTTGTCATATTTCAACAATTTAAAGCTCTTGTGGAAAAGAAAAGTGGTTATTCTCTAAAAAATTATGCATAGATAGAGGGGGAGAATTCACTTCTAATAAGTTTGATTCTTATTGTAAAATGAATTGCATTCAAAAGAAACTTATAGCTAGTTATAATCCCCAACAGAGTGACATTAGTGAACGTAGGAATAGAACATTTGTTGAGATGGCTAGCAGCTGATGAAAGGTAAAAACATTCCAAACTTTTTTTGGGCTAAAGTTGTAGCTACATCTGTTTATTTTCTTAATAGATTCCCAAAAAGAAGTTTTCAAAATATTACCCCTTATGAAGCATGGTGTGGAAGAAAACCCAATATTTATCATTTAAGAGTTTGGCTGCAATTTCTATGCTCATGTTCCTACTGAAAAGAGAAGAAAACTTGATGATAAAATTGTGAAATGGATTTTTATTGGATATTGTGAGGAAACCAAAGGTTATAGATTGTACAATTGACAGACTGAAAAACTAATGATTAGTCGTGATGTGTTCTTTGATGAGAAAGAAGAATGTTAGTGGAATCAAAATGTGCAACAACAAATTTCAAGAATTATTGTACGGGAAGTTGAATCTTTTGTTTCTACAAATCCATCTAGTAATTAAAATACTTCACAGGCCACATCCACTTCATCATCTTCTACAACTTCAAGTCCTGTATCAAGTCTAAGTCCTCCTCCCAAAAAGACAAAATCTTTAAATGAATTTTATGGTTATACTAATTTTTCTTCAATGTCTTAGATTGAACCAGAACCAAGATGTTTTGAAGATGCAGCAAAATGGTTAGTTTGGTGCAAAGAAATTGATGAAGAGATGGTAATGATTAAAAAGAACGAAACATGGGATCTTGTCATTCATCCTACTGAAAATGAAGTCATTAGGGTGAAATGGTGGTATAAAACCAAGTATGCACTTGGTGGATCAATTCAAAGGAACAAAGCAAGGTTAGTAGCAAAGAGATACGATCAACAATCAGGCGTTGACTGCAATGAAACATATGCCCTTGTTGCAAAATTTAATACAATCATAACTATTTTGGCATTGGCAGCACGATATAAATGGTTAGTTTATCAATTTGATGTTAAAGCAGCCTTTCTAAATGGTTTTATGAAGGAATATGTATACGTTTAGTGACCCCAAGGATATGAAGAAGCAGGAAATGAACACAAAGTCTACAAATTGAAAAATACTCTTTATGGGCTTAAACAAGCTCCAAGAGCATGGTATAGTAGAATGACACTTATCGTTTGAAAAAGGGGTTTAATAGAAGTAAAATTAACACACATTATATATCAAGTCAAATGGTAATGATACAATATTTGTTTTCTTATATGTAGATGACTTGATATACACATCTTCAAGTGATTTTTTAGTGAGAGATTTCATGTATGCTATGATGACTGAATTTGAAATTACTGATTGATCTAGGTGGATATAGGTGGCCACCCGCCAATTCAATTTGGACCCCCACCATTGTTTCTTTCAATTTTTTAGTTTCCTTAATTGTAGCACAGTTTACTATTTTTAGCAGTTTTTTCTGGTTCTAAACTTTCGGATCCGTTTTAAGGCCCTAAATGATGTTTTTTTGGCAATCTACCACCAACGACTTTCTATAAGTCATTTTTTTTGTCATATTCCTCAGAGATATCTTTCCAATAGAATATCATGCACGTAAAATGGAGACAATAAAATCAAGTCATGACCCCGGGAAGTTGGCTACCCAACAAACCCCAACACGGCCCATAAACTCTTAGTGTTACATCTGATCAAGTTAGGGTTTTGGTTGTTTAGGGTTTTCTCTTGTTGTTCAATAATAAAAATTCCCTTGAGTCTCACTGTAAGTCAGTTCAATGGCATCTATCCAAGACATCCCTTCTTCGAGATAAGCTGCCATCGATGAGCTAGTTTCATTTCCATATTGTTTGTAAGAATATTTCATTACTTGATATTAATCAAAGGAAGTGTTATTTTTGTTGCATCTCTGTATTTATGGTTATATCTGTAATTTTTTGTGTTCCTTTTTAAATTCGGATCAATGGTATTAGAGGGGTTTCCTTTTTATTTGTTTTTCTTTGCATGTCCCCAATGAGGTCGGGATATAAGGAATTAGGGCTCGAACTAGTCAGACCTTTGTAAGACAAACTTCATAAATCTTGATGACCTCCCATGGAGGAAGAAATAAAGACGAGGGAGTAGGAGATCCTATCAAAATATTTCTCGAGGAGGCCCTCAAGAAACAAAGGAATGTGATGATGGATAACTTTGCCTGGATCCTAAACAATTATCCACTGGTGGCGTATCCACATCCAACAACCACTCTGGAGGCTCCACACCTTTTAAGGTACAAGTAAAATTTGACATTCCCATATTTGAGGGCCACATAGATGCAAATGTCGTAGATAAATGGATGAATCTGTTAGAAGGATATTTTTTTGTTCATGATTTTTGTAGTTGAGAAAAGATTACATTTTCTCTTCTCAAAGCGACCCCCCACATCAAGGATTGTTGGGAAACCTATTGTGAATAGAAGTATGAAAGTACGAACTCACTGTTTTCATCCGCTCCCACTTGGAATTCATTCTGGGACGTCATCAAGGAGTAGTACTACCCTATTGGGAGCTATGAAGCCAAATACATAAAGTGGACCACACTACAGCAAGGAAGGGACCAAAATGTGTCGGAGTTTACCAATGTTTTTCATATCCTACACACAAAGTTGGACATCAAGGATTCTAAGAAACATTTGGTACTCAAGTACCATGACTACCTACATAGATACATCCAAGATGAGATGGAGTTCCTAGACATCTCCTCGCTTGGCACATAGTACCGATACGCCGTCAAGATCGAGCATAAATTTAAAGAGAAGAAGCGGGACTTTTGATCAGTGAATCCAAGGCAACGGAAAGGTAACCCCAAATTATAAAACAAAGGACAAAGCTAAGGTGGGATGGTCCAAGACAAACTACCAATGCCAGAAGAAATGGACAACACTGCAAAGCCGAATATGACATGAGAAAGTGGTGTGAGTTACATAAGAGCTCCACCCACAACACAAGCGAGTGTCAGGCTAAGAAATCATTGGTGGTTGAGCTGAAGGCTTCAGAATCAAGTGCATGTTTTGAATCTGAGTCAGAACCCGACAAGGGGAATTACAAAGGGAAGCAGAGTATTGATGCAAATCCGAATGCCACTGTTGCCACCACAAAGATCCAAAAGGAGGAACCTGAAGATCCAAAGGACGAGGAGCGTCTCTTCCACTCCCATATGTGGGTGAAGCATTCCCCACTATAGTTCATTGTCGATAACGGGAGCCAAAAGAACCTCATTGTAGCAGAGGTCGTGAAGCAACTGGGCTTACCGACAACAACACACCCATAACCATACACCATCAGATGGCATCACCAAGGACATGATCTACACATGAGCCAACAATTTCACCTTCCATAGAGCATCAAGCCCTTCACGGATAAGGTATTATGTGATATTTCTCCCCTTGATGTTTGTGATGTATTATTAGGACAACCATACTTGTTGAAGCAACATGTTGTGTATGAGTCAAGGCCTCGTGTTGTTATTGTTACAGTAGGAAATAAGTTATACAGGATACCATCTCTCTAGTTACTACAAAAAATGCAGTAAGCTTATTTTAAAAACTAGGAAATTTGTTTTCCTAATGATATTCCCTCAAGGAAAGATGAATATAGTGGTCGTGACTTCTAGACAAGGCCCCTCCACATGAAAAAAATAGATGGACAAGGTCGTGGAGGAGAACAAAGACATCTTCACCTCGCCCGCAGGGGTGCCTCTGCACTGTCAAGTCAAGCACTCCATCAATCTAACCCCATGTGTGTCATTACCCAGTGGACCAATATACTAATGCTTTGTTCTAGAGAATGATGAAATCAAGAGGAAAATTCAGGAGCTTCTGCAGAAAGGTCACATTTAGCCGAGTTCATCGCCCTGTGGGACCCTGATCATGTTTGTACAGTAGAAGGATGGGACTTGGAGACTTTGTATTGACTATCGGGCAGCGAACAAGATCATTTTCCGGAATAGGTACCTAATCCCACAGATTGATGACCTTTTGCACCACCTCAAGGGAGAAAAATATTTTAGCAAGATCGACTTGAAATCCAGATATCACTAGGTACCAATCAAACCCTCTGATATGTGCAAGACTGCCTTTAAAGCCAAGGAGGGCCTTTTTGAATGGTTTGTTATGCCCTTCAGGTTGACGAATGCTCCTGAAACCTTCATGAGGCTCATGGATGACATCTTACGGCCATTCATGAACTCATTTGTAGTGGTATACTTGGATGACATCCTGATCTTTAGCCAAAGTTGGGAAGAATACTTCCACCACATCCAACAGGTTCTCCAAACACTACGGAAACACAAGATGTGTGCCAATTTGGAGAAATTTACTTTCGGCATGACCTAGGTTCAGTATCTAGGATACATTATTGATGAACAGGGCTTGCACGTGGATCCAACGAAGATCCAAGTCATTTAGGATTGGCTAGCCCCAACCACTCTTACAGAGCTCCACAACTTTCTGGGTCTTTCCAATTTCTACCAAAGGTTCATGTTGGGGTTTTATCATACCACTTGGCCCCTTAGTCAAGTCCCCAAAGGAGAGCGAAAACAAAATTCATTTCGTATGAATCTCAAAAGAATGCACTAACAAAGTTGAAACATTGTCTCTACTCTACACCAGTGCTCACATTACCAAACTCACAACAACCATTTGAGATGGAGGTAGATGCCTCTGACTATGCTATTGGGGTAGTCATTACTCAACAAGGGCATCTAGTGGCATATCACGGTGAGACACTTTCAGACACGGTTTGGAAGTATTTCACTTATGATAAACAGATGTATTCCATTGTGGAGACCTACTAACAATGGAAGGATTACATTTTGGGGAAGGAAACAGTCATCAACACAAACCACTGACCCCTGCAATTCATACAGATGCAAGGGGAGTTACAGAATGATTGCCATCAGAAGTGGTCCACATACCTGCAATAGCTCCATTTCAATATCAAGTACAATAAATACAACATAAATAATGTTTCAGACTGCCTCAACCAACAACTGATCATGGTGTTAACTACTGTGCTCAACTCTTATGGGAACAAGACTTCTAATTGGCCACTTCTCTACAAAAGCGACCTAGAATTTAGCCTTACATACTATATGCTCCTAGGGGGTCAAAAATTTCTAGGTTTTCACCTCCATGATGCTATGTTATGCCATATGGGACACCTTTGGGTTCCTTCAAGCGAGCGTGCAAAGATGATTTGGTAAGTGCACTACAGTTGGGCCACTGGGAATTTCGAGGTCGAGAAAACAATGGAAGTACTGCAGAAGTATTTCTATTGGTCAAATATTTTACAAGATGTCAGGAACTACATCGCATCCTATATTGTCTATGCCATTGCAAAATCAACCATCAAGAAGCAAGGTCTCTATACTCCGTCACCTACCCCTAGTCGACCTTAGGAATCCATCACCATGGATTACATGTCAGGACTTCCTTCTACCAAGCATTGAAACAACTATGTTTTTGTGCTCGTCGATCAATTCTTGAAGATTGCCATTATGGCGGCCTGCAAGAAGAGTATCACAGAAGAAGGCATTGTTGAACTCTTATTTGAACGAGTGTGGGTACACTTTGGGATCCCACAGGCTATCATCTCAAATTGGGACAGCAGGTTCGTCACTACATTTTGGTCTAGTCTCTGGTCAATGTTGGACACCAAGCTCATTAAGTCCACAACTTTCTATTCCCAAACTAATGGCCAGACAGAGGTTGTCAAAAGGATGAGCGTACACATTCTGCGCATGTTCGACTCAAAGAATCCACGCACATGGGATGAGAGCCTTCCCTTTATCCAACATAGCTACAACCGAGCTCTCCATAGCTCGACTGACCACAACCCTTTTTGGGTGGGCTTGGGATTACAACCACTATGTCCCATTGATGTGGCCATACCAGTTGCAATGACTCAGGGAGATTCAGCTCATGTACAGTCCAAAGTCGACAAGGCAAATAGCTTCATTGAGAATATTCAACACATCCACCAACAGGTCCATGACATATTAGAAAAAACCAATGCCAAGTACAAGTAGTGACATGATCAACATCGGGCACCACACAAGTTCCAGGTAGCAAACAAAATGTGGCTATGTTTGTGCCTCGCTGGGCCCCACCGCAAGATTCGTTGACTTTTATATGGGCCATACACCATCACCAAGATTATGGGAGATAATTATTTTGAGCTCAGCATTGACCCATTCCTTGGCTTGCACCTATTGTTTAATGTGGATCTCCTTCAACCATACTTACCACCATTACTAGACACATCTGACATTACAGAATAGCTCACACCAACAAAGCTAAATCCAGATTGCATGGAACAAGTTGTAAGTGATCAGATCATGGAAATACAAATCAAGAACACTTGCCAGCCAAAGACACAACTGTATCGAGTTGTCAAATTAGTCCAACTCCTTCACTAGGGAAAGTGGTTCACCAGAGACCAAGTTCAACAAAAGTTTCCTCACCTCATGGAGGAACTCAACACAATGGGGATGATTGCTTCCCAAGGAGGGAGGAATGATCCATGTGGATATTGGTGGCCACCTGCCAATTCCACTTGGATGCCCACCATTTTTTCTTTTACTTTTTTAGTTTCCGTAATTGTAGCACAATTCACTATTTTTAGCATATTTTCAAGTCCTAAACTTTCAAAGCCGTTTTGATGCTCTAAACGACGTTTTTTGGCAATCTACTACCATCGAATTCTGATAGGTTGTTTCTTTGTCATAATCCTCAGAGATATCTTTCCAACTAGGTATCATGCGTGTCAAACAAAGATAATATGACCAAGTCACCGCCCCATGAAGTTGGATGCCTACCCAAGCGCAACAGGGCCATTAAACTATTGTTGTTACATTTCCTCGGGTTAGGGTTTTGGTTTTTTTATAGTTTTCTCTTATTGTTCAATAATAAAAAGGCCCTTGACCCTCATTGTAACTCAATTTGGAGGCATATAGCCACCACATCTCTTCTCAAATATAAGCTACCATCACTGAGCTAGTCTCATTTCCATATTGTTTGTAGGCATATTTCATTATTTGATATTAATCGAAGGAAGTGTTATTTTTGTTGCATCTCTGTATTTATGGTTATATCTATAATTTGCTACATTTTTATTTAAATCCTAATCACTAATTTGGGTTTTCCTCATTATTTTGTTTTCATAGAAGTGATACAAATGAATGATGGAATTTTTATTTTAGAGCAAAAATATGTTTCAAATCTTCTTCACAAATGGAAAATGGGAAATTGTAAACACATGAGCACACCCATAAATACAAATGAATTCTTTTTTGTAGAAGATGGAGCTGAAAAGGTAGATGCTCAATCCTATAGGAGTCTGGTAGGAAGCCTTTTGTATCTTACTACCACTAGGCCTAACATTATGCATGCAGTAGGTTTGATTTCCAGATTCATGCAAAGTTCAAGTAAGATTCATTTTGGAGTAGTGTTACAGATCCATTTGGGCACATCAATCCCATCATCTAGATAAATGTTTTAGGGCTCATCAAACCCTAATTTTAGTTTCTTCATGCCCTAAACAAGTCAACCCTTTGAATGCCTCCTTCCCAGAGGGTTTCATGACTTGAAGACATCCACAAATAGCCTCTAAATGGACCAGCGCATGTAAGCCCTCGTAAAGGTGCACTGTAGAGTAGTTGATTCTACTACCAGGGTGCTTTGCAGAGCACTTAGGCTTCCTTTCACCTGTCGTAGGCAAGAATGAGAGAAATTCACATAGGGTTTGGGGAATATTCTTATCTTTTGGAGTCATCTAGAAGGTTCCCTCACTTATCAACTCCTATGAGCTCAAAAATGGATGAGGAATGAGTTAAGGTACATCCTATCCTCTCATACCTTCCTCCATGGAACTAATTCTAAGTATGGAATGTCATTCAATGCCACCATTTATGACAAAACCTACTTCATATTCTTGTAAATGGACCACTCATATAAGTGATCAGGGGCAGGATTATGTTGAATTGTAAGGAGATAATGCTGCTATGAGATTTAGCTTTGAAGCAAGTATTGTAATGCTACAACCTTTTCATGCTTTTGATGTGATGTGGATGAGTTCCAAGTCAGAGGAATGGCTTTGAATCAAGCACCAATGGTTATAATAACTTATTTTATCTAATAAAGATTTTTATCCTTTTTCCCATATGTTTGTATTGTTTCATAATGCTTATATGTGTGAATTGTATCTAATTCCTTTCACTTATATTCAATATATTGTATGCTTTGATCAGTTCTTTGTTTTCTATTGTGTTTATAAGGTACTTCTCAAGCGTATTAAGTATAGGAAGGAGCGATAGGATTGATACAAGGGGGACAAGAGGAAAGCAGAACTACAAGTAGGTCTTCTATCTTCCCATCTTATCTATTGCTTATAGGAAAAGTCTAAAACACTTTAAACTATTGTTCTAGATACAACTACTTATCTAGGGAATTAGTATTTATCTGTAGATACCAAATTCTCCAAAACAAATCGACAACCATACTGGGGAACTATCATCTTTCCTAGTAGCTTATTCACCTCCTAAGATATTCTTGTAGACCCTACTTGTGTTCATTGATTGTATTTCAATTATTTTGCATTGATTTTGGTCAAAAATTGAGGTTAGATGACTCTTGAGTGTCCTCTTAGAAATTAGTGCATGCTTAGTAAGGGGTCAATGCTCTGCAAAGCACCCTTGAGTGAGAGACAGTGCTCTGCAATGCAGTTAGGCCCTCTTTGACCTGCATTGATCCACCCTAGGTTGAATTCCCACCTTTGGATTGAAGTTTTTTACCAAATTTCCTCTATTTGATTTCTTTTTGATTGATCAACGAATGCCATGTCTCAAAAAACAAACTTTTTATCTACTTGTCTAGCCCTACTTTGACTTGATTGATTAATGTTTCTTAAATGTTTTCTTTGTCATTATCGATCTATAGTCAAGGTTATAATATAATTCATTAATCTTCATTCAAAAGAAAGTGTCGTAAAAGCCTTCTTTTTTCTTTGAAACATAATTATCATAAAAGTCTTCATTCTTGTGAAATATTGATTGATTGTATGTGTATATTTCCTTTTTGTTCATCATAACATTAAGGGATTTGAAAATAAAAACTTGCATCATTCATATTGTAGTTTTTGAATTATTGAAAGGAATAGGTAGGAAATTTTCATTAGATGTGCTCTTTGCTCTTTGTTAAAGATCTAACTGCTCTATCCCTACTAGATAAGGTTTTCATTGTTCAATTGAATGAAAATAATGCTTATCATATTAGTTTCATTTTAGGAATTGCAAATATACATCATGTGGTGAACCTTGATATGCAAATTCTAAAGAATATCAACTTAAAATTTATCTTAATTTACCTAATGGAGCATTGTCACCTAATGAAAAACATTTAGTGGTTCTAGGCTAGAGACGTGTTCCAGCGTCATAAAACAAAGCAGTTGTTGCTAACTTCTCTATAATACATCCTGAGTGTGATACCTCATTCCACGTACTTTAGTATATCATATCTCATGCACGTACCATTAGGTATATAGAGCAGTGTTACAGTACATAAAGTATATGTGAATGCTCTCACTGTGCGGTTTTGCATTAGACAATGCTTATACAGATTGGGCCTCCATGTACTTTCGGATATATATGGGAGAACAAAACTAGGTTGTTATCCATCCTTAGGTAACCGAGTCAGCCACCTTGTACACGGTGATACACTAAACACAGCATTTGGGGAGATTTCCTGCCTGTATTTCTTGGTTTGCCTGGAGGTATTCCGCAGTTCACAGTTGCTTGGCAAACCTTTTGCCTAGATTATCCCTTTTTTGTTTTGTTATGATACTTTGATTAAAATAGAATTGATTGACCACGGATAACATCCTCCATGCTCACTCCTTACTTGATCTTAGTTTGAAACATATCGCGACAAATCTGGAATCCAGCTATCAAGGAATTCCTTTTGATGGGAATCCTAGTCCTTTTCCTCCCTTCAAAAATATTGGTCCTCCTTATATGGCTACATTATCCCTTCCAGGATTTACCATTGGTTTGCCAGTATGGTTTTTTTCAACCTCCTTGGTTCAAAATGTCATGATTTCTCAACAATCAAGTACACCTCCAACTAGGCAAAATCAACCTCCAGTTGACCCTTTTCCTTCTTCCTCGATTCTTTCTTCCTCCCCTTCTTTTTCTTCGCCCGGGGAAAGTATTGGTACTAGTAACCAGGTGGCTAAGAAAAAGATGAAGAAGCAAATTCAATAGAGGGGAAACCAAGCAACCATTGCTTTGAATGCAAAATTTGATGAGAAACCATCGATCAAGCCTCACAAAGTTCAATATCCATGCAAAATTTGTGTGGGAGACCATCTTCTTCGAAATTGTCCTGATATTCCTCAGATCTTAGAAGAATGTTCTTCTCATTCACATCATCCTATGTCATCAACATCTCAAGATCACGCTTGTGAGACATCATCAAATTGTGGTAGTAAAGTTCATGGAAAGAAGGGTAAAGTTAATTTTCCCCGTAGGTTATGTGAAGGGAATTACCCCATTCACCTTTGTCCCTATCTATATGAAGCCAAAAAAGTGTTGGATAATTGTCCTTCTCTCCACAGGGACTTCCATATGGTTATAGGAAACTCTCCCTTAATCCTTCACTAGTTGATAAACTGACTGACCCAAATCAACCGTCGGTCAAACCCACTCTCTCTGAATGTGAATCCAATGAGTCTATACCTGACCCAAATCAACAGGTCAAGGTAAGAATTGACCCGATTTCACCTTCAGTTAATTGTACCTTTCCCGAAGAGAGTGAATATGATACCACTTAGGTTCTTTTCGTTTCTTCAGATTCAAGTGAGCTTGGTGGGGAATCCTCCTTTTCCATCAAGACAGGAGGAAAATCCTCCCGTTCTCGTAACTCAAGTGTGTAATTCTCCCATTTCTATGGTAACTGCTCCAAGTAGTCTGGTCACTTCCTTTGATTGGAATTGACTGCCAAGATTTTGTCTTCCTTCTTATGTGCCTTTCCAGATCATATTACAAGTTTGTAATATGATTGTATGTGGCACTATTATAGATCAAGGTGCATCTATGAGTATCCTTTCCTCAATTGCTTGGAAAGCACTCGGTTCGCCCCCACTTGTGCTTGTTACCCAGAATCTGTTGGCTTTTAATAGAGGAACTAGTCAACCATTAGGGATCCTTCCTCAACTACCTATTGCTTTGCGAGGAAAAATTGTTTATCTGAATGTGATGGTAGTCCCAGTCCCTTTAGATTACAATTTACTTCTTGGGCGCAACTATGTTTATGACATGGGAGCTATTGTTTCAACACTCTTTCGAGTTATTTGCTTCCCGCGTGAAGGAAAAGTTGTCACGTTGACTAGCTTTCATTTCCTAGTCCAAATATGGCTTCTAGTCAACCATATTCCCTAAATGGTCCTTTTGTACCAATGGTATCTTCCCCGCCATGGGTTAATTATGTGGAAATTTGTTCAATGCCTACATCAACTCATGATTAATTCTGTGATGTTGTACATTATATACTGGGGGCACTGGAACTAGATATCTCCTTCTAGAGCATAGTTCCTTATCTTGTGTGAAGCTTGTTAAAAAATGAAACAAGGAATGAGGATAGTTCCTTTTATTGTGTCAACCTCATTAAAAAATGAAACCAAGGAAATGAGGATAGTTCTTTTACTGTGTCAACCTCATTAAAAAAATGAAATAGGTCCATGAGGATAGTTCCTGGTCCATTGTCAACCTAGTTAAAAAATGAAACAAATGGTAGAGCATAGTTCCTTGCCTTGTGTCAAGCTCATTAAAAAATGAAACAAGGAATCTGAGCGGAGTTCCTTGTCTTGTATCAGGCTCATTAAAAAATGAAACAAGGTCCCTTGTAGAAAAGTTCCAATTCGAGCATTTGATTAGATCTCGTAAAACCCCAATTGAATCTTTCACTTGATCTCGTAAGTGAACCTTCATTCCATCCACCTGATAGGCATGAGCAGTACAGTTTGGTGAATGTAATGAAGCTTGGGGGCATGCACCTAGCAGTAAAGTTAAGTTTCCCTCTAGTTTATGTGAAGGGAATCACCCCATTCACCTTTGTCCCTATCTGGACGAAGCCAAAAAGGTGTTGGATAACCGTCATGCTTCACCACAGCAACTTCCATATGGTTACAATAGATTCTCCCTTTCATCATTTTGGGGACATGTAAATTGAATTCAAGCATATTTCTTTATTTTAAGCTTGTGTAAAAATGAAACTAAATCCAAGCATAGTTTTTAGCTTCAAGCTTGTGTAAACATGAAATTTAATCCAAGCATAGTTTCCCATGGTTCAAGCTTGTCTAAAAATGGACCCATTTCCATTTTTAACCTTCGTGATTGCCATTCTATCAGCCTCTTTCGGTAAATGAGCCTTGGTTGTTTTCATCCCATCGCCACCATCCCTTTGGTTGATCATATGCTTTCACTTGGTTGTTTTACCCTTTTTGAGGAACAATTGAAATGAGTGATATTATTAGCCAACCTCTTCACATAAATCAACATGTTTTGAGAAGTTCCAACATCACCAGAACCGGTTTCTACTCTAGGCACCACTCATTCCTCAAAGTGGAGTCCTCTTTAAGCTCATTTAGACTTGAAATATGAAAATATTATCGAGCACTTATCCTTTTAAGCTCATTAATGGATTGGAAACGACATCTAATCCATACAAGTTTAACCCCTTTTCGAGTTGAGATAGATTAACTATGAAAAAGGAATACGTTGACCAAACACGGTCAATAGGATCTCTCTCATATTGTTTTATGATTTTTCGGGCTTGAGAGACAAACCTACCAAAAGGAACTTGTGGAGTTTTCTTTTTGTCCCTTTTCAAACTCTCTAAACTTGAAAAGATCTGAGTTATATTTGTCATTAAACTCGTTGAAACATCAAATAACGACAGACCTGTCCATCTAGACACGATTGAGTTTCACCTTCACTAGACTCATTAAAACATAACATAGCGATGGATTTACCCAAAGGGTGGAGTTATACAACAATCATATGTTATCGTCCTCAAGCTTTGTAAAAAATAAATAGGTATTAGTCAAAAATGACTGGGGAAAAGGGGAAAAAGGGGAAAACCACTTTATGGTAGTAGGTCACTCTTGAACATGACACTTTCACTTCATCTCCATGACTATTTGGGTTGTTTTATCTACTTGATGGTTATCATACCTATGGTCTATCACACCATCCAACACTTTTGTTTTGGGTCAATGCTACTAATTCATCCATACTATTTGGGTTGGGTTATCTGCTTGATGGTTATCATACCTATGGTCTATCACACCATCCATTACTTTCGTTTTTGGTCAATGTTGTCAATTCATTCCGTGTCACTGATATGTTCAAGAGAAGTCATTCATTGCAATACCATAAACCTTCATTTTCATGACCTCCATTCCTGAACCTTGTGTCATCAATCAAATTTTGTCTCCAAAATAATTACATTTGTTTCGTGTCATTGATGTGGGATACATCAAGGCCCTCCTGCCATGAGTTGCTTCTTGTTGATATCAAAAAATTATCCAAGAAGTTGACTTAGAAGCACCCTTCCAGTACCTTGAGGCTTGCATACATGAATGGCAAGTTTCCCACTTCCAGTGATAGGTTAACATCAATGGCTTTTGTGCGAAATAATTTGTATGGTATTCGACATCAAATCATCCATTCACACCATGCAAAATGTATTGTAGTACCTTGAGGATCATTATCATTATTGATGATTTCTCTCACATCTATTAATAGCTTGTATCATTGGCTGGTAATCAGATAGTGTCTTCCCATGTTCGACCTCAGATCACATACTCACATGGTTAGACTTGTACTTGGGCAAATGATTAAACGAGATAGAAGACCCCAGCTATAGTTTCATCCATCCGAGCTGTGATTTCAGGAGTACTAAATCATATGTATAATGGCTTCACATTGATGGTCATTCTGATCATGGGTTTATATCTGTATATGATTATTTATGTGCATGTAATGAAAGTTTATACGCTAAGCATGGGTATGCCTTCCCTCAACAATTGATGTAAAATCAGATATCATGATATCTGTATTGTAATTGATGTATGCCACCTTCCACTTTGATACCTCCTCATCACATCGTAAAGCATTACATTTGACATTGGCATTTTTCCGACCATGCTTTATGGGGCAGCTATTACAAATCCATTTAGGGCTCATTAAAGCATAATTTCAGTTGCTTCATGCCCGAAAAAAGTCACACCTTTGAATGCCTCCTTCCCAAACAGTTTCATGACTTGAAGACATCCATAAATAGCCTCTAGAGGGACCAGCACAGGTAATACCTTGCAAAAATGCACTACATAGTAGTTGAGTCCACTACAAGGGAGCTCTGTAGAGCACTTAGTCTTCCTTTCACCTACGCTTGGTGAGAATGAGCGAAATTCACATAGTGTTTGGGGAATATTATTATCTTTTAGAGTCATCTAGAAGGTTCCCTCACATATCAACTCCTATGAGCTCGAAAATGGATGAGGAATGAGTTAAGGTACATCCTATCCTCTCATCCCTTCCTCCATGGAACTAGTTCTAAGTATGGAAGGCCATTCAATGCCACCATTTATGATGAAAACTTCTTCATCTTCCTACAAATTGACCACTCATATAAGTGATCTGGGGCTGGATTATGTTGAATTGTAAGGAGATAATGCTACTATGAGATTTGGCTTTGAAGCAAGTATTGTAATGCTACAAATTTTTCATGCTTTTGATGTGATGTCAATGGGATACAAGTTGGAGGAATGGCTTTGAATCAGACACCAATGGTTGTAATTCCTTCTTCTATCTAGTAAAGTGTTTGAACCTTTTTCCCATATGTTTGTATTGTTTCATAATGCTTATATGTGTGAATTGTATATGATTCCTTTTAATTATATTCAATATATCGTATGCTTTGATCAATTCTTTATTTTCTGTTGTGTTTACATGGTACTTCTCAAGTGGATTAAGTACGGGAAGGAGCGATAGGATCGCTACAATGGAGACGAGATGAAAGTGGAACTACAAGTAGGTCTTCTATCTTCCCATCTTATCTATTGCTTATAGGAAAAGTCTAAAACACTTTAAAATATTGTTCTAGATACAAATACTTATCTAGGGAATTAGTATTTATCAGTACATACCAAATTCTCCAAAACAAGTAGCAAAAAGAATTTTGAGGTGTCTCCATGGAACAAGCAATTATGGAATTTGGAATACTTCATCAAATAATTTTGGGTTGGTTGGTTATATAGATAGTGATTGGGTTGGATCTCTGGATGATAGAAAAATCACTTCAGGTTATGTCTTCAACCTTGGATCAACTGCAGTAATATGGTGTTCAAAGAAGAAATCAACTATTTCATTGTCTTCTACAGAGGCAATGTGTATTGTAGTAACAAGAACAACATGTGAAGAATTTGGTGGAAGAAAGTATTGTTAGATCTAAAACAAGAACAAAAATATGCAACAACTATTTACTATGACAACTTGTCTACCATTGCCATAATTAAAAACCCAGTGTTTCATAATCACACCAAACGCATTGACATCAAATATCATTTCATAAGAGACTACGTGACAAAAGGAGAAATTGAAATAAAGTTTTGTACAAAAAATGACCATCTTGTAGATATATTTAGAAAAGCACTACCAAAAGGGAAGATTCAATAAATGAAGGATATGGTAGAAATCACCTCATTAAGCATTAAGTGGGAGTGTTGAGGATAATGCTTAGCTATGTTATGTAATTGTTGAAAAATTAGCGAGAAATTTTTTTTTTTTGAGTTATCAAAATTAGGGTAGCTAATTAATAGATGTAGTCGGTTATTATTCAGAAAATTATTAAGGGCACTATATTAGAATCAGAGGTTAGTCAGATAATGGATAATCCAATTAAAAATATATATAATAATGTATTCATTTCTCCTATGAGGATATGAGATTCCAATGAGAGTTTAGCTCATGGATTGAGAATCGGACTTTTTTGTTCATTAGTTTTTTTATTTTTTCATAAGTATGCTCTTGATAGATTTAACATGCCTATATTCTATTAAATCTCCAATACATGTAAATCACATTAATCTATAGCATATTCGAAACAACACATTCAAGATATATGATAAACAATAGCGCATGTGTTAAAAAGGCCTCATGTAGTTTTTGAGTGCGTTGTTATTGTTTTGTAAAAGGGCTTAAGTATTTTTAAAATGTCTTATTAAATTCGTTTCAGAGGCCTTATGCCATAAAGGTTATATATGAGGTATTTTTTAAAACAAGAAGATGAATTATAAAAAAAAAAGAGAGCGCTTCATTTTTCTAAAGAACTGTTTTTTAAATATGAGATTTAAAAAAATGGCATTATTCTAATTTAGCTCTCGGCATTGTAATATTTTGTTAAAGCCTTGTCAAAATGTTGCTTTAGTAAAGAATTTTTGGAAACATGGTCTTTCTACAACAATTTGTAGACTCCTTTTTTTGTGGAAGCCGAGCAATAGTGATATTTTTATTGCAGTTAGATGTGATGTCTATAGTTTTCTTTGCTTGTTGAGTCCTAGTGAGCCAACACTCAGCAAATGGGAAATCCAAGAGTCTGAGAAGGTCAAAATGACAAGAAGAGATGTTTTAGATCTTTTTAGATTTGGAAGTGAGGAGGCAAAAGGATATCTTTGTATTGATATGCATAAAAGAATCTATTGATGGCAACCTTATTCCCATGGTTTATGAATCTAAGACAACCAAGGATTCTTGGGATACCCTCCAGAGTAGTTTTAGTCTAAAGGGAATCATTGAAGTTGAAGATCAAGGTGGATCTATAGCTGCAAATCTACATCAAGATGAAACGATTGTTGAATTCCACTGTGCTCAGCCTCAAGTGAATGATGTTTGTGAAGAAGTCGTGGAAGCAAGAGAGAATGAGAACATAGATGCTCACGAACCCCACTGTGTACAATCACAAGTGGATGATAATATGATGATTCCAGTAACAAATATTGCTAATGACAATATGATGATTCCAACAATAGAGCTTGTTGATCAAGATTTCGTAAATCTAGCAATAGAGCTTGTTGATGACAATGAAACTTCCATTGAAGTAGTGAATACTAAGGTGAATCTAGTTATGTCAGTTCTGATGAAGAGTTATTGGCTAGTGATAAATGGTTACAACTAATGCAACAAAAACATGATATTGACATGCTGCTATTTGGTGAGATAGTGGAAGACAACATGCTTGCAACAACACAGGTTAGTAAATAAGTTGAAGGGATAGAGACAAAAATAGAGAAAGAGGCAAAGAAGGAAGCCCATAAAGAGGAAATAGAGGCAAAGGCAGAAGCACGGCTAAAAGTGCAATACGAGAAAGCTCTCATTATAAAGTAGAAGGAACAGAACCAATGTGGTTCTACAGATGTTTTTAAACTTACCATTAATTTCCAATGTGTAGGTACAGATAATGATTTTCAAGAACAACTAAATTTTCTTGAAGCATGGCTTGAAACACCATTTCTAGATGAAGTCTTCATAGAAGTTATAGAAATTAATGTTGAAGACAACATGCATGATGAAGAAATTAATGAAATTTTTAGGTATTGGAGTCCTGAAGAAATATTGTTTTATTATAATCTTTTGTTTCAGCAGATTGATAATGAAAAGAGCACTACAGAAGATAATATGTGGCAACAAACAACATACAAGTCAATTTTTAAAGAAGTCCAGGGTATGATTAGACAACCTGGAAGAATGGAAGACCTGCACCAACAAATGAAGAAACCGAGGTTTAAAGAATACAACAAAGAGAAAAAACTGAAACAACTTAGAGGCTATAGGATCTAGAAAAAGAGAAGAAGAAAAGTTGAAGCCAATTTTTAAATTTTAAGTATAGCTTAGACATAGACCAGCAGGTATCTTAATTGAATTTTTAGGGAGTGTTGGAGAATCTAATTCCAACCACCTGTTAGGTGTCAAAACTGTCCTCCAAGTGTCCCAATTTAGTTTGAGTTATTTGAGTTTAACTCTAGTCATTTATTGATGTTTCCAATATAATCTTATTTAAGTGATTCGTAATATTGAAAAGAGCAAGTTCTCTGCTTCAACATTTTGTTCTCTTCAATTTTTGTCTTGTTTGTTTGGCATTGTAAGCATTGACTCTCCTCCTAAGAGAAACAAAGGTATCTGATCCTTTTCCATCAACATTCTTAGATTTGGTGCTTGAAGGGAAATTAAAAGGAGAGAAGCCCAATTGATCAGATTCCATGAAACACCAATCACGGAATTCAATATGATTTCCATATCCTTTGCTACACTATCTACAAATCCATGATCCAAACATAATTATTCTTGAATAAAAAAGGATTAATGAGTACCTATAACAAAGACAAGTCTGAAACATTACAATACTAAAAACTTTGTGTAGTCCTACTTGTGCTGGAAATAGAATCGATATTTCCTACACTGAAACAAATCTTCAGGAAAGCCTACGTCCCCGCACATAATACACTCCATGGTGGTTTCTCTCTTTTTTTTGGTGGGGAAGAAAATTCCATTTGAGGCATAGTTGGAGGTTGGGGGAAGATTGATTAAATAACCCATGGCCCAGTATTTCGTAGACCATTTCATGCACTTCCTTCCCCACACACTATGCACGCAACGAGACAAACTGTGTGGATGAAAGAAAAAGCTAATGAATAATCTTCGCATTGCTACTTTCGTAGAAAATGGAGGGGATTTTGCTGACTAATTGATTGGTTGAAAGTGGTCATAGTCAACCTTTTCAATGAAATCATATGTACCAAAGGCCCGTGTGATTGCTCTAAGTCTTTCTATGAAGTCTACGATGCCAGAGTCACCACTTTCTCACACCAACGATTAATGTAAAAAAATTCTTTTGTATTTTTCTACCTTTTTTCTTTTTCCAACTCTTCCCTTCTTTGAGATCAAGAAGCCTTTGAGGGCGGGGGAGATGTTGAAGGTTCTAGTCCAGTTGACCAACTAGTTGAAAATGAAAAGGGTTAATCGATCTAATTGACTAGCCTCGATGTAAAAAATTATAATACGAGATATGGATAGCTAATTATAGAGTTGACAGTATGATTATTATGAAAATTATAAACTTGTAATTGTCTTATCAGACTATATAAACCTATCGATATAACAATCTAACAATGATTTGACATATAATAAAGAACACATATATGCGACTTGACTATTTGGCCATTACTATGTCTTGTCTATCTTACATGTTGTTTGTATGTTTACACAAGTCTGTCTACTGGTAACAATGTTTGGTTTTTTCTAGATTACAATAATATGCTTTTGATTGATTATTTGTGGCATGCCCAAGGCTCTAAGAATAGGATAATTTTATTTACGACCCCTAATGAAATAAACAAGTTAATGTAAATTTTAAATGGTTGTCTCATTTGATGTAGTCACATCTTATGTAGGAAAAAAATGGCCTGGGAAATAGTTGGGAAGATAGGTGTTATCACATCTTATGTGGAAAAAATGGGTTAAGAAATAATTACCCATATAGGTATGTATATTTGGAAATATAACTGGTTAGGTTGCATTCAACGGTCATCTTTGGTTTTAATCCTCACTATCTAATTTTCAATTTGGGAAAATGAGTGACATCAATAATCCTTCGACCTAAATTTTGTGCAACTACTTCAATAAATTCTAGTGGGAACTAATTTACATTTTTACTCCTACTAAAATTATGTAAAGAATTGCATCAATTATGTTGGATACTAACTCTTTCTAGCTATGTTTATTGAGTTGGGACACTCATTCTACAACCCAAAAAAATGTTCTAAATAGAAAAATAATGGCAGCTATAATTAACAAAAAAATGAATATGTTGTAAAGTAATTAAAAGTAAAAAAATGTGTCAATATGTTTAAATCTTATACTTTTCAATAATTTAAATAAATTATTTAAATAAACTATTTGAAGATCTATATTAACTAATTTATGTCGATATCAGCTTCATATATATCTATATATAGAAAAAAAAAATAAGTTTTATGGCTATTTTTTTTTATTTGGTCCTATATATACTCTATTTAGCATTCAAAAATACAATTTAAACAATGAAAAATAACACATTGTATTTTTCACTTTAAAAACATTTGCAAGTGAAGAAATTTTATCCCTCTCGGTCATGTTAGATTTGTACTTAATATAGATCTATAATCAATATCCAAATGTCAATTGAGGTTAGAATGCATAATGATTGTTATCCTACCCACTCAAACTTAAATCCTTTAATAATATATTAAACTTTAATAGACTTGGAAACTTCAAAGACACTTTTAATTTTAGCGAGCAACCTCACTCCTCCTTTTAAACAACTCCCTTTTGCTTTAATATTTTGTTTGATTTCTATGGTGAACATTTTAATCTTAAATATTTGTGTGTCTTACATCTTGCATTCTACTCTCCCAGATATAGAAAAAGGTTAATACAAATATTTCTATCGATACATTATAAACAAGCTACATAGTAGCCTACCGCCTAGTTTAAATAGAGTTAAATTAAACTAAAAAAATATGAAGATTTGGCAAAATGGAGGTCTATATAAGTGCATGTTGGAAACCAAAACTAGAAGAAAAAGAGGTAAAATCGGAAAACAAAAAATTAGAATATATATATATATATATATATATATATATATATATATATATAGTCAAAAGCAGTATTTTTTTAATATTAGAAAATAATATATTATTTTATAACTTTTAAAAACACCCTCCACAAGTCATAGCCAATAAAAAAAATGTCATTTGATGACGAAAATAAGTCATGAACAACAATTTCATTATCAAATTTTACCCTTCATAGGGATATTAATTTGACTTATTAAATGGAGAATATCTATCCACCATGTGAGGCTTTTGCACATAAAGTTAAAGAATTTTACATTCAATTTGAACTCTTTTTAATGAATGTAGTGATGCAATTTATAAATTTTAAATATTTAGATGACAAATTGTTAATTATTTTCCTTTTATAAATATACCCCATTTTATGAAAAAAATTAATTAAAATTTTTGTATTTTTCCATAAAATTTAAATTACTAACACAAATAAAGTTTGTTCAAAGTTGGAATACACTAATGTGTTTTGTTTATTATTATCTTAATTCTTTATATTTCTATGGCTCGCATAGATCAAGTATTCCACATAAATGTAGTTGATAAATGAATTTTAATGTTATTTCTCATTTCTATCTATGTTTTTCCTTACACGTGGCTTACTTGCAAACTTTATTGTATATTTAAGTTTTCTAATTTTGGGTTTGTGATTATTGTCCAACACATTCATCATTTTTTCATATATAGATGTGTGTGTGTGTGTGCGCGCGCGCATGTGTGTGTGCGTGTGTGTGTGTCTAATGGTCGATTTTGTCCCATGAATGCCTCAACTCTCTACTCACATGGATGCATTATTAATGTTTAATTATTGCTTAGAGAATATTTTTGTACACATGTCAAATATGTGAGCACTCTATTGTAAAGTGTATAGCAAACAAATCGTAGAGAATTAAAATCATGGGATTACTAAGTACACTAATACCTAGGTGGAATGCACTTGAAAGATTAAATAGGTGACAACAATCTTCACACGTCAAAGATAAATGCTAACTAGTCCATATTTCAATAAAGCTATAGTCCCTAAAAGTTATGGAAATTCTGGTCATCCGGGAGGGATTTTTGTATATCCAAGTAAAAGTTGTCAAACTTCATAATTTTAAATTGTCAAACTTCATAATTTTAGGTGCGCAAGAGGTTTTTGATGGTGCTGAATCCATTTCCACCATCAAAAGCATGATTCAAACACTGCATCTATAAGATTTTTTGAAATTTTTTGCCTGGATTCCAACCACTTTTGGCCATTTTAGAAATTCCTCCACCTCTGACTCCTTCAATAAATAATAAAAATAATATGGATGGTACACTAGTAATTAATGATGCAGTACATTGGAATCATTACTAGGTAAACTAATACTTAGGTGGCATGCAGTTGAAAGATTGAAATAGGTGACAATCGTCTTCACACGTCAAGGATAGATGTTAAATATTCTATCTTTCAATAAATAATAAAAATAATATGGATGATACAATAGTAATTAATAATGCAATACATTGAAATCAATTTCTACTATCATTACACAACATGAGGTGAAACATTTCAACGAATAATATTAGTATAATGCAGTACATTGAAGCCATCATTACACAATAAGAGGTAAAACATTTCAACCAATAATGCTCGAGATAAATGAATTTAAATTTCAATTCATAATGTTAAACTTTGGATAAAATTCAATTTTTTATAGTCAAAGTGAAATTAATAGAAAATTGAATACATTTTACCCTTCCAACAACAAGTATAATAAGAATATAATTTTAATTTAGAATATTAAAAAAAAATCGAATGCTATAAGTTAGTTTAAGATTGTTAAATTTTTAATATATTTTTTAATCAATTCTGTTAGAATTGTAAATTTGATTTATTAAGTGTTAGAATAATAAATTTGAATTATTAAATTTGGATGCACCTTTTAAGATTTTCAAATTTACTTACACTTTTAAGAAGTTTTTTAAATTTTCATTAAGAGATATTTATATCACTAAATTAGAATAATATAAATATAACTCTAATTTAGTGATATAAATATAACTCTTAGTGAAAATTTAAAAAAACTTCTGAAAATGTAAGGAAAATTATTCAATAAAATATTATCGTACTTCATACATTAAAATATTAAAATATATATAACAATTATTATCACATAATTAAATTAAAAAAAATTTACAAATTCAACTTCAAAAATATTATGCATACATTATTAAGATGAGGTTATGTTATTTTGAAAAATTATGTCTAATGCATTAGTTTGCCAACAACTTTTTTGCATAAAACCTTGAGAAAAATATTTTAATTCCTATCTCCCTATTTAATCCATAAATATAACTCTATCTTTGTTGTGAATAAACAAATTTGTACATGAAAAACCCCACCACACAAAATCTCTTAACATATGTTTCAATTTAAATAAAAAATCAAAAATAAAATCAGACTTTAGGCTCTTTAAAAATTAATTTAAAAACTTAAGAAAAAGAGATTTAAAAATGTATAAAGTTAATATATTCCTACCTCAGCCACATGTTCTTTATGAGAATTTCTTAATTGTCCAAACACTCAATTTACGCGATAATAAAGACAAGATTATTTATGGCAAAAAGTTTCATCAATTTTTGAAGTTTGAACCCGCAAGATAGATTTAGTACATTATTTCTAAACAATCTGTTTATTTTAATGAAATTGAACACAATCCCGTGATAAACAAAAATTCAAACATTTTAGTACTAAGATGAACTATTTGAAAAGCTCTAGATGTAAATTCTAGTGGACGAATGGTTTTACTTATAAATTTTGTTCATAGTTCTGTCATATAGAAGTTTGGATGTTTGGAAATTTTCAACAACAATTTTTAATAAAATAATTTTGTTCATAGTTCTATCATATAGAAATTTGGAAACTCAAAAAAAAATTGAATAACAAATTTTCATTTTATTGTGATTTTTTTTTAATATTACTTAATTTATTAATACTAAAAAAATCATTTTTCCAATTAAATAAAACTTAATTAAATTTAAGAATGGGAAAATATTTTGTAGATTCAATATGCACTTACTTCAAAGTTGTCTAAGTCATGTTTTCTCATTTTGTCGGATCAAATTTTAGGGTTTTTTCATGTTTCTAGAGGAATTGTTTTTAATGTTATTTTTGGATTTTTCGCTGTTAGAATTAGACTTTCAGTGCTAAAATTGGATGTGAAATCTTGATTTATGTTATTTAAACTCGTTTTTTGAATGTATAGGTGAAATCTTAATCAGAGTTATTTAAACTAGTCTTTTCAGATATATAGAAATTCAGCACTTTGAAAAACCAATAAAGCACTTCCATTGTGTAAGGATTGCCCATCAAGCTTGTAATTTCAATAAATTCTCTTACATCAAAAAAACTCACCAAAAAATATTCCAAAAAATCTCACTACTCGATTTTCCAAATGCAGATCAATTTAAATTTATGGTAAAATATTTTGTACATTCAGTATGCACCTACTCCAACTTCGCCGTTTCCTCCATCTTTCCAGATCAGTCCAACGTCCCTGCAATGACACTCGTACGAAGAGAAAAGAAAGATGTGACATCCACTTTAGAATCATTACCGTAGTCACATATTACCTAACCTAAATACAAAAAGTAGATTTGTACTCTCAAATATTTAAATATGCAATTGTCTATTGTAATTAATTAAATTGTAAATTACTAATTAATTAAATTGTAAATTAGTAATTAATGATGTATTTATTTTTAATGATGAAGGATATTGAAGTTAGTGTTTGCTACCATTATATAATACGAGCAGTAGATAAATAAATTTAAATTTTATTTCATAATATTTAACATAAATAAAAAAAAAGATCGGAAAACGTGTTACTAGAAAATAGGGTAAAATCATTTAATTTGCGTTAAACTTTAAATAACTGGCTGAGTTTACGGATTTACAAAATATTAAACACATCGAATAAATGAATATGATAGAGATTAAGACCTCGCCTAAGTGAATATCAAATTTCAAATATACATTTCTGTAAATCATGTCAGCTGAATGTAAATAAAAGCATTACATACACTTGGGGAAACTGAATATCTGCGATCTGAGATGCTCAGTATATCCCACAGGAAGGTGACTAGAATGTGAATTGTGAACTCATTGCAATGGTAAGCTAAGAGAACCGCCAGAACAAGAGAACCTTATCGCATGGAATTTGATGCTCCAACTCGTAATGTTAGGGCGCTGTCCACCAATTCTAGATTGTGTTTTTTTATTGAAATTTATGGGCACAATTGTGGTCGGTGAGATTTTGATCTGGTTTAAAATGTATGTTTACAACACAAATGGTTTGAAAAGAACCTCTGGGGACGTTGGAGTTTGCAAATTACATTAGTCAATTCTTGAACAAAACTGGGGAAAATATGTCTGGAAAAAGCCCAAAACATCACAGATTTAGACTACTATAGAATATCCTAAGTCGAACGAGAACGCACTCTCGTAACCCAACTTAAATATAACATAGGATTTCATGTAGGAGCTTCATCCTTCGTCTACTTCTTGCAGGAGACATTCTTGTTTTCTGCATCTGAGTTTCATCTTCTATTCGTTTCAGACTGTAGGCGTTGGCTGATCTCTTTCTAAGAGAATTAGAGGCATTAGATCTTCTTCCATCGTCATTCTTCGTTAACCGCGGCTTAGATTTGGTGCCGGAATGCACATTAGAAGGGAAGCCACTGGATTGATCAGATTCCACGAAACACCAATCGCACAATTCAGTATGATCTCCACGAAAGTATCCTCTGCTACAATATCTGTCAATTCACGATCAAAACATAATTATTATTCAAACAAAAAAGAATATAAATACAAATCTGAAACATTAGAATACTGAAAGCTTTGTGTAGTCCTACTTGTGCTGAAAGCGGAATCGGCAATTGCTACACTGAAATAGATGTTCAGCAAAGCCTACATCCCCGCACATACTACACTCCATGATGGTTTCTCTTTCTTTCTTGGCAGCGAGAAGCGAGATTTTTCTTTGAAGAATAGATTGATTAAATAATCCCTTGCCCGGATATTTCGTGAAGCGTTCAAAGGCATTACTATGTTTGTTCAGAAAGGAAGGATTCGTTCCACAAACACACCGTGCACGCAACGGTACTGACAGCGAATAGAAGAAAACCCTAACGACAATTCTTCACACTGCTGCGTTCGTTGAACTTGCGGGGAGTACTATGCAGTCATTACTATTTTGTCTTTCCATTGACTGATTAATTTGTTGAAAGTTGAAAGCAGTCATGGTCAGCCTTGGCATCTAAAGCATTATCTTTCATGCAGTTGTGAATTCTATGATTGTGAATGTTCTTGCAAAGTAACTTTCCATCAATGACTCATGGATTGCACGTCAGGAGAATCATTGATACAGTCAGGAGGCTCAGAAGTCTATGATGGAGGGGATGGCAATTTCTTACAAACTAACGGTCAAATTCAATCTTAAAAATTAGCTTTTGTCAATGCTTGACTAAATCAATTTATTTAATATATCATGGTGGTACGATGTACGCTGGCGATTACAACCAACGTAGCAAGAAAAAGTTTGGAATTATCTATCACAATCTTGCACCAAATATTGGAATTATCTATCACAATCTTGCTCATAAACTATAATATAATGATTAGTGTAGGTGAATTATTATACAAAACACCATTTGCAAATAAATATAGAAAGAACATTGTTTTTTATCAAGAAAAAATAAGGTTAAAATTGAATAGAACTTATTCAACATTAATCGAACCTACATTAAATAGATTTTAATCCTTAGTGCACATAGTTTTGTCTTCATATTAATTAGACATAAATAAGACATGGCGACAATATTCATAAAGCCAAGAAAGTGGATCAAGTAATAAATGCAAGAAAGTGGATTATCAAATAAATAAAACCGAGTGGATTGAGTACTAAGAAGGTCTACAAGTGGATCCATGGAACACTGATAAGTACCATTTTTAAATCTTAATGAATAAAGAAGATGAATAGAAAATTCTAAATGGAATTGTTTCTTTTCCTTGAGCAACGGAGACATCCACCGCAAAAAAATATTTTGATTTTAAATTTCCATTACTAAGATGTAATTTTAATAAATAAAATTTCCATTACTAAGATGTAATTTTAATAAATAGGTGATACATGCATATATGATCTAAGTAACAGTGTGAATTTCTTGTAAAAAAATAACATTTCTTTTTCCAAACTATCATAATATGGGAAAAATAGTAAACATTACCTAATAACAACAACCACCAAAAATAATTATTAAAATTTCAAAGAAAAAAATTATAATTTTTTTTGGTAAGATAAATAATTTTATGTCTTTCCATCAAAACATAAAAATCTCTCAGAGGGAGTGGCCATTTATGAAAGCATACCCTCTCCCTCCTCTTCTTAGCATACCAGGCATGTTCAGATAGAAGAAATAAAGGGCTCCATCTCGTGGGCTTACTTCGATGGGGCCTGAGATATGAATAAGAAATTTGGCACTAGTCTGGTTATCCACTTTCCCTCGGGGATTCTCCTCAAAGCATCCATTGGACTTGGCACCAGAACAAATAATTTTGCTGAATTAAAAGCCTTACATTTGCTTCTTTGCTAGCTCTCTTTGCGCAATGAGCCTGAAGCTCAGATATTTGGTGACTCTCTGAATACAATCAAGTGGGTCAATGGAATGCATCATTGCAGAATTTTCTTTTAACTCCTTTGCTTAATGAGATTGTTCGACTTAAAAATTCTTTTAACTCCTTTGCTTAATGAGATTGTTCGACTTTAAAATTGTTTTTCTAAGCTTCAAATTTGTCATATTTTCAGGGAAAGAAACATAGAAGCAGACAACCTTTCTAAAAAAGGCACTGAGCAGGATTTGCGCGCATGGTCAGTAGAAGAAGTGGTGGACGGGGTGGCAAGGCTACCTGCTCCTCCCGTTTTTGCATAACTTGTGAGTTTCCCACTGTTCTCTTTCACTTTCCAGCTTTCTATTTCTTTGTATATACTGCTGCAAAAACTTTTATGTTATTATATAAACTATAACAAGACTCAGTGTTGTTTTCCTCTCATTGGAGGCTTGAGTTCCTGTCTTTTTTTTTTATACTAAACTATCATACAGCCAGCACAGTGACTACTATCTAGTTTTTTGACATGATGGTTTGTCCCTCACCCTGTTTCGGGTGTTTTCCTACTAGGAAGTCAGGGGTTGGGGAAACCACAAATTATCTAGTTGTCCTAAAGAATGGTTTTGACAGGGCTGTTTGGAGGAATATCTGGAAATCTCCATAAATAGTTGTTTTTGGTTTCTCTGAAAGAAGGAAAACAAAAATGCTTTGCATTATGCTATGTAACCTTACTATATCAATAGCTGGTTCGATGTTTCTGCGGAAAAAAAATAAACATAAAAATCTCTCAAATAACAATTGAATTTTAAACCATGCTCATACTCAAAATATATAATTTTTTTAATTTTATATAATAATTATTTAATTCATTTGTGATAAAATCATTTTCATTATCTAATTTATCTAGTAAATTATTGATGCAGGAGCATCAAGACCTTCCTCATTTGTAAATATGGAATAAAAAGGGGGGTGTGATAAATTTTAAATATTTTGTTATTTTTAATAAAATAGGGAGTGTTTTTAGGCATAAAGCAGTGAATGTGGATCATTATGGGATAAGGAAAGCCCTTCTATTTTAGAACAGGGAAAAAGATGGGAAAAAGCCTCAAGATGCTTTTTACCATATGTATGCATTGCATGTAGACTCTTAGAGTTTTTAGTTGAGTGATTCTAGATCATGCTTAGTTTTATAAATTAGGAATCCTCAAAGACATTGAAGATCAAAGAGAGGGAGTGTGACATGTTTTCTGGTTGGGAGACTTTAGGCAGTTTGTAAAGGGCCATTAAATTCTACTTATCTAGCCAACACAAGTTTGTGAGTAGTTGGTTTGTTTTAAATCATATATGTATATATAATCTGATGCATTTTGTGTCTCTGTATGTTTCCTCTGTCCATATCGAGAGGGGGATAGTGGAGGGAGCTTTGGGAATTTCCCCTCTACGCTACCCTACTACTCTGCCTACAGCCCATATCATATTGCAAATATAAATATTCGTTTGAGCCCTCAAAACCAAACAAATAAGCACTATATTGCATATCGTGAAGTGGCCGTAGCGAAGCTCCTCCCTCGCTGGATATGCCAGCGTTTTCTACCTGATAGCGCCGAGGCCTTGAGAAATACGCACATAACAACGTAACCCATATTGTATTCTACATCATTTGATTTTTGCATGTAGTGAACTGGTAATGCCTGTGCTTGTTCTGTTACATTCTGGAATTCCACGAAACCGGATTTTGTAGAATTAAATGGTCAGCAAATAATTAAAAGAGGGTCGTTATTGCATGTGGTCAAAAGTCTGTCCGGAATAATTTTGATTACCATCTTTACAAGCTCCCATTTCTGTGCACAACTACGAACGCTCGAAGTGTATTAAGGAGAACGAGATCATGTCTGAGTATGTATTCGCTGTTGTAGCTTCTTTCCTGGGTTGTATGCCATCTTTGGGACAAATTTTATGTGGTTGGTTGGTTGTATGAGGGTAGTATTGAAGTGTTGGACCTGAGAGTCATTTTCTGTGTAGTATATTTCACAACCAAACGCTGAAGCGTAGCTACCAATGGACTGATATTTGTATTTACGTACATATCTCTGATGCTTTCCTATAATAACCAGGTTCCAGCCTTCTAATCTCCTCTTTGTGTATTCAAACTTTAAATGAAAAAGAACTTTACGGTGGAAAAATTGTGTATTAGTTCCGGCAAGTCTGGGCGTTGTTCAATTTTGTTTGACATAATGACTTGTGCACAAGGTAATTTGAGATAGTGGAGTGCTTGCATATTTTCCTTATTAATTGAATAAAGTGTTGTGTGAATGTGTGGAGAGATGGTTGATTTTTCATAGATTTGAGTTTGATGTCGCTGGAAATAAAGCAGTCGGTGATGGCTTCCGGTGGGTGATAAAAGCGTGATAAAAGGGTGGTGATTCTAAAGAAAGTCTATTGTGTTTTTTTATTTAAGGTTTCATGTCTTATGTGCTTCCGATAGAGGCCTTGTGTGCTGAGATTTTTATAGGTAAATGGGTTTTGGGCTTATACCCAGACCACTTTTCATCTGGTGGTATTAGAGCCGGAATAGCTCTGTTTGAAGATTAATTTTTTTTGTTAAGTTAATTGCATGTGATTTTGGAACTGACGAATATTGTAGCAGAGAGTGCAGTGATAAAGGAGTCTAGCAAGGGATTATAAGTGAACGTGGTAGAACCTAAAGATTCAACAGAGGTTGAGTAAAGTTGCAGATGAGAGAAGCCTACAAGAGCATTAGAGGATGCTCAAAAGGTTCCAGCAGAGGACCAATGATTACCAAAAGACCAGACCCGGAGGAAAGGATTGGTGAGGTAAGTGGCAGCAAGAGAGTTTGTTGTGGCAGAGGCTTCATGCAACTCATAGGTGAGGAACTTATGGCGAAGGAGATGACTACTAAAAGTCATAAAGGAGAGCGCAGAGGTTTAGAAAGAGGCCACAAAATAAGGAAGGAGAAATATGCCAAGGCGAATGGCAGAAGATAGCAGTTGACTCAGGAAGAGTATGAGAAAGAGAAAGCTGAGATAGCAATTCATCTTGAGCTATTGATGAAGTTGTTGCAAGAAAATGTGAAAGACTAAAGACATGGTTTACTGGTAAGGAAAAGAGTGAAGTGGCAGAGGCTACAACAGAAAAGAGATTTACAGATAAGCATGCAGTTAACCGGGGAGCTGAGGAAGCTGGAGCAGACGATAGATGTACAATTAAGACGGGAAAAACTTAGAACAATTGAGTTGGAAGAGGAGGTTTCCATTGGTGAAATTAGAGAGGAAGCAGTGAGGACTAAAAAGTCTTGTGATTTAAAAACTAATGAGTTGTGCATGTTTGCAGGTACATAACAGAGAGATGAACAAGCTTTAGAAACTGTTCAAGAAGAGTTGAATCTGAAGGCTATTGATGCAGAAAAAGAAGGACCAGCTGATGATGAAGATATGGAAAATAGTGTGAAGTTTCCAAGTTCTACTCCTAAGGAAGTTGTTGAATTGTATAGAAAACTAGATCTCGAGAGAAGAGAGTTGGAGAGACAGATGACTTATGTACAGCTCGTGAATGCAAATCAGCATACTCATGTGCTGACAGAGAAAGTTGAGGAGACATCTGAACCAGAGGAAAAAGTTGCAAATGAAATTGCAGATGATGAGCAAAGGAATGTTGCAGAGGGACAAGAAGTTTGGGAGGCAGCAACATCCATAGTGACAGCTGAGACAACATTGCTAGCAGCAGAAGAGACACTGATGCCTTATGGTTTTCATTCTAACAATTGTTTTGTGGGTACAGGTTTTATTAAAGATGCTGGGGAAAATCTGTTAGACAAAGAAATTGAACTGATGAGGCAGATGATGATGAAGGAATCTTGGAAGAGTCCAGCAGCAGTGAAACAAAGGAGAAGCAACAAGAGGAAGACAACAGAAGATTGCAAGAGTGCAGCTAGTGGAGCAAAGCAGCATAAGGTGTGGAGACCTGGAGAAGAACAACAGACAAAAGCAACGGCAAATGGAAACTTGCAGCACAAGGTGTGGGATCCAAGCATACACAGATCCGAACACATGATCAGGGGATCATGATTAATTTTAAGGTTGGGTGTATGATGCAGGAGCATCAAGACCTTCCTCATTTGTAAATATGGAATAAAAAGGGGGGTGTGATAAATTTTAGTATTTTGTTATTTTAACAAAATAGGAAGTAAAGTTTATGTAAATATTCTTTTCTAAATAAAAGGATATGAGAGAAAATTAGGATAAAAGTTGGGAATAAAGCTTCAAGCTTTAAATCATTAGATAAAAAGGAAAAAACCCTGCTTTTCCTAGTTGATAAGGTCTGAAGACCTATTCCTTATGTATGTATCCATTATTATTATAAATAAGGAGGCAGCTAAGCTCTCAGCAGAGAGAGAGGAGCGGTGACAAAGTATAATTTTAAACACTCTCTGGCATTTTAGTGCAATTGGTTTTTATGATACTATGCTTGTATTCAATAGTTGATTTTAACTGTGTGTTGGAAGGCTTGAATGGTCTTTTTATTTCTCCCTTTTTTGTTTGACTGTGGGTATTAGAACGACATTCTAATTTCACTTCACTGAGAGGAAAATCCTCTGTTTTGCATAGACTAATGGAAATGTTAATTAAAGGAAAGTTTATGTAATGACTTTAGGACTTCCACAGTTTTAACATGGCACAATTGAATTTCCTTTGATATATCTGTATTAAGCTTAGAGGGCGGACAATGGATCCGTAAGCGCTGTATATGCATGTTTAATTTTTGTTTTTGGTCAATACTGAATTGTGGATGTCCGAAGGATCGGGGTGCTCTTATTGCGTGGAATAGTGCTTCAAGTGTGGCGCCAGTTGAACTCACAACGACTGGCTCGAAAGAGTATATAGTTGTTTATTTATAAAACAGAGTATTAATTACTTTGGCAGCGTGACAATAAACATAAGGCGTGGTTCGATTAATTGATATGCGCACGGAATATTGAAGGGTTATTGTAAACTATCAACCAGTTGAATTCATTCATGAGGCCACTATCAGTTAACTGTTAGCTCCATATGTTATTGTAAAGTGTCACTTGATCCTTTCAATGACCGAAGCATTTCATTCTAGAGAAATATGTGTGCGTGGCTATGTCGGGGCTGGAGATCTGGTAAGAGCGTTCATACTCTGTTCTGAGATTTAATTAAAATCCAATTTGACTTGACAACACTGTATGTGTACCGAAGGATAACTGCGCCGGGACTGTAGCTGCATGCACTGGTTGCTGGTATCAGTTCAAAGGAGGGTTACGCAATAGGAAATGGTTATTGAAAATCGCAAGGAAATTTTTATCATTAGTCCTACCAATAGTGAACAGAGACCTGGTTTGGTTGACGGTGTCTCATAGGAGTTGAGAGTCGTGGCCACATATCCATCGCACGGGAATAGAGCTCAGAGAGTCACTTCTTACTGAGGTTGAGCTTGTAGGTGTTGTAGTATTAGAGTTTGGTGGAACAATTCGTGTTGAGAAAATTGTGGTCGATTGTTGGGTCGACAACAATTGTGTGGAGGCATTCAATGATTCATATGTATATAGATTTTGTCCAGCGTGTTGTAAAAAAGAAAGGGTGCACACAGAGGTAAGTTAAGTTGCCAGGTTCAAGTTTTTAAAATCTGGTTTGAATTTATGGTTGGATAAGTTTCAATTCAAGGAGAAACTTTTGTATAAAATGGTTGGCTCTGGTCGTGAATCATATGATAGCATTTGAATTGGGAAAAGCCAAGATGCATTCTTATATGCATGTTTTAACAGATCCTGGTTTTGCAGGGCAGCCCTGCATCAATTATTTATCCAATCACTTATTCTCATATAATGTCTCAAACATCATTTTATTTTTTACCTATGAAATATATTATATATAAAATGAAGCGTAAAAAAAAGCTCTAAGGAAAAATATACTATTGAGAATTACTAACTTAACTTTTACGCTTAAAATTGTTTTAACACGCAATTATATGGTAATGAGTAAACAGTGCACTAATGGTTAAAAGGTAGATTAACTTTTTTTAATTGAAAAATCTATAGGTTTTAAGTTAATATCTCTTTACAGCTCACGATGAAGTGTCCAATGCATAAGATTTAAACATATATTAATGTCAATTTTGAATAATATTCTGATATTTATTTTAATTATTTTTTATATAAATATAATTATATATAAATAAATAGAAAACATGTGTAGTCAAATCAGAATTAAAACACATAATTAATAAATAATTTTAAAAAGTATTAAATAATCAAATAAAATTACTGTAATATTTTATAATTAATATTTCAGCATCATAAATATAAATATAAATATAAAGTTGAAGCCAAAGGCAACAACCTATTTCAAAAAAATGGCATCCGTTGTTCTTAAAAAAACAACCTATGTTAAAAAAATGGCATCCGTTCATGTAAGAGTCATAATTTGGGTCCAACCAAGTGAACCAATTATAAAATCTAGGAAAAATAAAATACATAATCCATTCAATAATGCGCTGAGAGTGCTAAAGGAGAGGAAACAAATACATACTTTAGTTATAAAATCAGACATGAAAAATTATTGTTTTACTAGGACTTCTCAACCACCCAATTGCTTTTTGAGTTTCAACTTCTATTCGTTTCAGACTGTAGGCGTTGGCTGATCTCTTTCTAAGAGAATTAGAGGCATTAGATCTTCTTCCATCGTCATTCTTCGTTAACCGCGGCTTAGATTTGGTGCCGGAATGCACATTAGAAGGAGAGCCACTGGATTGATCAGATTCCACGAAACACCAATCGCACAATTCAGTATGATCTCCACGAAAGTATCCTCTGCTACAATATCTGTCAATTCACAATCAAAACATAATTATTATTCAAACAAAAAAGAATATAAATACAAATCTGAAACATTAGAATACTGAAAGCTTTGTGTAGTCCTACTTGTGCTGAAAGCCGAATCGAAAATTGCTACACTGAAATAGATGTTCAGCAAAGCCTACATCCCGCGCATACTACACTCCATGATGGTTTCTCTTTCCTTCTTGGCCGCTAGATGCGAGATTTTTTTTTGAAGAATAGATAGATTAAATAATGCCTTGCTCGGATATTTCGTGAAGAGTTCAAAGTTGTTGGGGATTTTTCTGGTAAAATCCCAAAAACACAAAAATAAAACACACAGAGGCAATGCTCTGTTTCCTTTACTCCAAGATCTTTTTGCACATGGAATCTTTTACAAAAAATTTACTGAGAATAGAGTATTGCACTACCATAAAATATTTCTATTCATTAAAACAAAATCACTAATACATATTCATCCTCTATGCTGAGAGGGATTCACCAAAACATTTCAAAAGAAATTACTTTGTCTCTTTTTACAAATAATTTTACACTGTTGTGTAAAATCTTCATTCACTGCTATGTAAAAAAAACTTTTACATTTACTGTTGTAGGAAAAAAAATTCAAGTATTTACTGCTGTAAAAGAAATAAAAAGATCAACACACTGCTGTGTGAAAATTACGTATTCACCAAAACTTACATTACCTTTTTCACTTCTGTGTGAAAAGTTTTTCTGATACATGTTTCCCCTGGTTTTCTTACTCGCACTGTTGTGCGTTCAATTTCACAATACAATTCACTTGACCAAAAAAAATTACAATATGTGTTTTACTTGTTCAGTAAAACAAAACTTGCGCCTGTGAATTTTTCAAATAATAAAATTAAAAACTTATATGTTATACCCATACCTCCTTAACATTAAAATTAAAATCTTTTACCTACAACTATGACAAATTCATTAAATGCATTAATATTAAAACCTGCGGTCAACCAAAATTTTATTTTACTCCACGCAATCTCCATGCCCTGCTATGCAGCTTTGACTTAATTGATGGTGGGCAGCCACTCTTTTAATCCAACGGTTTAGGACAACTGTGGGCAGCCACTCTTTTAATCCAACGGTTTAGGACAATATCAGGTGAGCCTTTTTAACCGAACTTTAATCCACCCAACATTAACTGAAGGCTGGTATGCATCTTGGAACAATCGACGGCGGAGAACGATGGAGTAGATCGAAAGGCTGAGGAGAATATCGGGTGAGCATTTTTAACCGAACTTTACCACCCGAGAAACTGTCAAAGGGTGACGTCAGGCCTCTGCCACACGTCAACACTAAATTTTCTCGGGTTGCCTATGTACGAAAACTGCCTTCACGCAAAGGCAATTCGAGAAACTCACCGGCGGTTTGTGGTTTTGCTTCGGTGGTTTTGGGCGTTGGTACGGCTGCGTTGAAATTACATATTCAACACTCCCTTTTAATTTCAACTGCTGGGCATTCAGTCATACCCAGACACTTCCTCAAAAATTCAAAGCTTTTCTGATCCAATGGCTTTGTCAAAATGTCTGCAACCTGTTCTTGAGTCCTGCAAGTTCTTAGGGACAATTTCTCCATTGTTCACCCAATTTCTATGTAGTGAAACCTTGTATCAATGTGTTTCATTCTCTTATGAAACACTGAATTTTTTGACAATGCAATAGCTGAGCTATTGTCAGAAAAAATCACTGTCGCTCTTTTGCCTGCTCTTGGCCTAAGCTCCTCAACATCCTTCTCATCCAAACTGCTTGACATGCTGCTGCTGTAGCTGCCACATATTCAGCCTCTGTTGTAGACAATGCTACAATGGATTGCTTCTTAGAAGCCCATGAAATGGATCCTGAACCCATATGAAAAACATAACCGGAAGTGTTTTTCCAATCATCAACACTTCCAACCCAATCACTATCAGTGTATCCAACCAAATCTGAATGTTCTGAGACATTATATAAAATTCCAAACATTTTGGTACCTTTGACATACCTCAAAATTTTTTTTGCAGCACATAAAAAAAACTTTTACATTTACTGCTGTACGAAAAAAAAAATTCAAGTATTTACTGCTGTAAAAGAAATAAAAAGATCAACACACTGCTGTGTGAAAATTACGTATTCACCAAAATTTACATTACCTTTTTCACTGCTGTGTGAAAGGTTTTTCTGATACATGTTTCCCCCTGGTTTTCTTACTCGCACTGTTGTGCGTTCAATTTCACAATACAATTCACTTGACCAAAAAAAATTACAATATGTGTTTTACTTGTTCAGTAAAACAAAACTTGCGCCTGTGAATTTTTAAAATAATAAAATTAAAAACTTATATGTTATACCCATACCTCCGTAACATTAAAATTAAAATCTTTTACCTACAACTATGACAAATTCATTAAATGCATTAATATTAAAACCTGCGGTCAACCAAAATTTTATTTTACTCCACGCAATCTCCATGCCCTGCTATGCAGCTTTGACTTAATTGACGGTGGGCAGCCACTCTTTTAATCCAACGGTTTAGGACAATATCGGGTGAGCCTTTTTAACCGAACTTTAATCCACGCAACATTAACTGAAGGCTCGTATGCATCTTGGAACAATCGACGGCGGAGAACGATGGAGTAGATCGGAAGGCTGAGGAGAATATCGGGTGAGCATTTTTTAACCGAACTTTACCACCCGAGAAACTGTCAAAGGGTGACGTCAGGCCTCTGCCACGCGTCAACACTAAATTTTCTCGGGTTGCCTATGAACGAAAACTGTCTTCACGCAAAGGCAGTCTGAGAAACTCACCGGCGATTTGTGGTTTTGCTTCGGTGGTTTTGTGCGTTGGTACGGCTGCGTCGAAATTACATATTCAACACTCCCCTTTAATTTCAACTGCTGGGCATTCAGTCATACCCAGACACTTCCTCAAAAATTCAAAGTTTTTCTGATCCAATGGCTTTGTCAAAATGTATGCAACATGTTCTTGAGTCCTGCAATGTTCTAGGACAATTTCTCCATTGTTCACCAATTTTCTGATGTAGTGAAACCTTGTATCAATGTGTTTCATTCTCTTATGAAACACTGAATTCTTTGACAATGCAATAGCTGAGCTATTGTCAGAAAAAATCACTGTCGCTTTTTCCTGCTCTTGGCCTAAGCTCCTCAATATCCTTCTCATCCAAACTGCTTGACATGCTGCTGCTGTAGCTGCCACATATTCAGCCTCTGCTGTAGACAATGCTACAATGGATTGCTTCTTAGAAGCCCATGAAATGGATCCTGAACCCATATGAAAAACATAACCGGAAGTGTTTTTCCGATCATCAACACTTCCAACCCAATCACTATCAGTGTATCCAACCAAATCTGAATGTTCTGAAACATTATATAAAATTCCAAACATTTTGGTACCTTTGACATACCTCAAAATTCTTTTTGCAGCCTGCCAATGTGCCTCCTTTGGCTTCTCCATGAATCTGGAAATTAAACTAACAACATGCATAATGTCAGGCCTAGTTGTTGTTAAATACATAAGGCTGCCTACAATACTCTTGTACAAACTAGGATCAAAATCCTTGCTGTTGTCCTCTCTGCTGAGTTTTAATCCCATTACTATGGGAGTGATCGCTGCCTTGC
>APFE031372929.1:66691-88010 GCA_000404065.3 Pinus taeda
CTTTGGAAGGCCTCTTGGGTCACTGCTGCAATTTCATTTTTGGTTTTCAAATCTGCCCTGATCCTGAGAGGGAACATCCTGTTCCTTGTCATCTTTACTTCAGCAATGCATCGTTTGTTGGGTGCTATATCCATGATGGTACACACATCATTCACAAAGAAAACATTTAACACTTTTGAACAAGCTATCCAATACTCAAGAGGTTACATCTCATTTCGGGGACATAATAGACATCTGCTATGGTTTTCCTTTCTCCTTGCTTTGTAAATATTTTTACCTCCCCTTTTCCCATAACAGAAATTTTTCTATCAGTCCCTAGTGTGACTTCGGATTTCATATTTTTATCTAGGGCAGAAAAGAGAGCTATATTTCCTGTCATATGGTTGCTGCAATCTGAGTCTAAAAACCATATGTCTTCACTGTTTGTTTCAGCCATGTTACAAGCTAACAACACATTAGTTTGGCTGATGTTCTCTCTAGTAACATTTGCATTTTGTCTATTACTCATATCATGCTGCTTCTTCCTACATTCACTCGCATAATGCCCATATTTTTTACAATAATAGCATTGGACATTGGATTTTTCATACCTTTGTCCTTGAGCATGATGTTGTTCTCTTTGTTGCCTGCTGCCTTGGCCTTGGTTCTGATTTGAGTCACTGCCTCTTCCTTGAGCATTTGTTGGACTGTTCCTTCCACCTCTATTCTGGCTTCTGCCTCTTCCTCTCTTGTTTCCTCTGCCTTGACCTATTCCTCTTCCAAAGGACATTTGGGTCTTAAAGGCTTGTTCTAGAGATGAGTTTTCATTCCTACTCAATCTCTGCTCATGTGTTATCAGTGATGCATGTAGCTCATCAACTGAAAAGTTTGAGAGATCCTTTGTCTCTTCAATGGTGGTGACTATAGCATCAAACTTTGAGGGTAAGACCCTCAATATTTTCTCCACAATCCTCCTTTCTTCAATGGTTTCTCCATGAGTCCTCATCTGTGTGATCAGACCAATTACATGTGTGAAGAATGAGTCAATGTTGTCTGACTCCTTCATGCTCCAATTCTCAAAATCTCTCCTCAGCAACTGTAGTTTTGATGTCTTCACTTTCTCCATGCCTTGATAGGCTGTCTTGAGAGTTTTCCATGCTTCTTTGGATGTCTTGGTTGCTGCTATCCTTGGAAACACACTCTGGTCCATTGTTTGATACAAAAATACAAGGGCTTTTGAATCCTTCTTCCTATTGCTCTTTAATAGATCTTTCTCTGTCTGAGTTAATCTATTAAAACCATCTTCAACTAATTCCCATAAATCTTGAGAGGCAAACAGGGCTCTCATGGTTATTTCCCAATAGTCATATTTTTTTTCCATTAAACTGTGGGAACTGGGTGTTAAACATACCCATACCAGTGCTTGTGCTGGCCATTCCTTGCATCCTTAGTTATGGTTCAATTTCTTGACTGTGTATTTTAAAACAATTGACTGCTTCTTCAGCAACACATAAAAAAACTTTGTGAAATACCTGAGTATTTTCTTGACTGAGCCATCACTCTGCTGGAGAAGATCTACTGCTGCAACAAAAGACTCCTCTCTTCAGCTTCTTTATCACCTTCAAAGAGCCTAAGCCTGCTCTGATACCACTGTTGGGGATTTTTCTGGTAAAATCTCAAAAAAACAAAAATAAAACACACAGAGGCAATGCTCTGTTTCCTTTACTCCAGGATCTTTTTTGCACAAGGAAGCTTTTAATTTTTTTTACTGAGAACAGAGTATTGCACCACCATAAAAGATTTCTATTCATTAAAACAAAATCACTGATACATATTCATCCTCTATGCTGAGAGGGATTCACCAAATCATTTCAAAAGAAATTACTTTGTTTCCTTTTACAAATAATTTTACACTGTTGTGTAAAATCTTCATTCACTGCTATGTAAAAAAAACTTTTACATTTACTATTGTAGGAAAAAAAATTTCAAGGATTTACTGCTATAAAAGAAATAAAAAGATCAACACACTGATGTATTCACCAAAACTTACATTACCCTTTTCAGTGTTGTGTGAAAGATTTCATAGTTTTTCTGATACATGCTTCCCCCTGGTTTTCTTACTCGCACTGTTGTGCATTCAATTTCACAATACAATTCACTTGACCAAAAAAAATACAATATGTGTTTTACTTGTTCAGTAAAACAAAACTTACCCCTGTGAATTTTTAAAATAATAAAATAAAAAACTTATATGTTATACCCATAACTCGTAACATTAAAATTAAAATCTTTTACCTACAACTATGACAAATTCATTAAATGCATTAATATTAAAACCCGCGGTCAACCAAAATTTTATTTTACTCCACAGAATCTCCATGCCATGCAGACCTGTATGCAGCTTTGACTTAATCAAGGGTGGGCAGCCACTCTTTTAATCCAATCTTCATGCCTTGCAGACCTGTATGCAGCTTTGACTTAATCGACGGTGGGCAGCCACTCTTTTAATCCAATCTCCATGCTCTGCAGACCTGTATGCAGCTTTGACTTAATAGACGGTGGGCAGCAGGACAATATCGGGTGAGCCTTTTTAACCGAACTTTACTCCACGCAACATTAACTGCAAGCTCGTATGCATCTTGGAACATCAGAAGGCTGAGGAGAATATCGGGTGAGCATTTTTAACCAAACTTTACCACCCGAGAAACTGTCAGAGGGTGACGTAAGCCTCTGCCACGCGTCAACACTAAATTTTCTTGGGTCGCCTATATAGGAAAAATGCCTTCACGCAAAAGCGGTCCGAGAAACTCACTGGCAGTTTGTGGTTTTGCTTCGGTGTTTTGGGCGTTGTTACGGCTGCGTTGAAATTACATATTCAACAAAAGGCATTACTATGTTTGTTCAGAAAGGAAGGATTCGTTCCACAAACACACCGTGCACGCAACGGTACTGACAGTGAATAGAAGAAAACCCTAACGACAAGTCTTCACACTCCTGCCTTCGTTGAACTGACAGTGAATAGAAGAAAACCCTAACGACAAGTCTTCACACCCCCGCCTTCGTTGAACTTCCGGGGAGTACTATGCAGTCATTACTGTTTTGTCTTTCCATTCACTGATTAATTTGGAAACTTGAAAGCAGTCATGGTCAGCCTTGGCATCTAAAGCATTATCTTTCATGCAGTTGTGAATTCTATGATTGTGAATGTTGGACTTGCAAAGTAACTTTCCATCAATGACTCATGGATTGCACGTCAGGAGAATCATTGATACAGTAAGAGGCTCAGAAGTCTATGATGGAGGGGATGGCAATTTCTTACAACTAACGGTCAAATTCAATCTTAGCTTTTGTCAATGCTTGACTAAATCAATTTATTTAATATATCATGGTGGTACGATGTACGCTGGCGAGTACAACCAACGTAGCAAGAAAAAGTTTGGAATTATCTATCACAATCTTGCACCAAATTTGAAGCAAAGGGTTATATTTGAATGGAAAGTAAACTCTTTCTTCCTCTTTTCGTGAGAAAAATTCAACGCTACTATTTCCGGTTCTCATCTTTGACTCGTCTTCACGGAACGAATTAATCTTGCAAATGATGTGTTGGCAGACGTATGGTTGGTTTTGTTTTTTGCATTCCTAGCTCTAGCTTTAGGTCTCAAAAGCCTCGGTTTTAGTTTTTCTAATAGTGTAACTACTTTTGGCACCCATCCCACGAGGGTTTCATCACCTGTTTTGGCATTTATACTACAAGTGTTTTGCAGTTCTCTGTTTCTTATTTTTTTTTATATAGTACAGATTGATAGCGATAAGACGCGTCTCATTTGTTTTTCTGCTCTGAGTCACTGATAATGTAACTCCTTTATGTTCATTGTAACTACAACTGAATAGCATACTTATATTCTAGTTTTATAGAATATCTTATATGCTAGTTTTAGTTTGAGTCGTGGACCGTTTTAATTAGAACAATAGGCTTTTTATAGATCAAATTATGAAATGTAATATTTATTTTTCAAATAAAAACTATTGCAAAAATTAAAATAAAATATATTGATAATTTAAAATAAATTATTTTTTTAATGAAAATGAAAAAAAATTATTTATTTTATTTTATATATTACATAATTTTTCAAAATTTTATGGTACACTTGAATGAGTATATATAGATAACATTAGATGAGAACTCGTTCACTATGGCAATCTATATAAGAATATAAAAAGGAATTTGATAAAACTATTTACTTACCCTTTATATAGGAATTATATACAAGAAATTTAATAAAATCATTTATTTATAGTTTATATAAGAATCACATGGAGGGAAACCAATATCACCATCTTTCATTTTGTAGACAACATTCCTCAAATATAAATTGTTCTCTATTCGAGCGCTTAGCTTGTACATGCCCTTTTCTACTACAACAATTGTAATATTTCTCTTGTTCTTGCACTTTATTAGTTGCATTGGTACAAAACATGAAACCAATTCCTTTTGTGTGCTTTCAAAACACCCTATTTGATCATCTTCACTAAGACAAAACATATTTAGAAGTATCACCATGATCACCATTATGTATGTCAAAACATGATATAGGAACATCAATATTATTATCTTCCATTAAAAGACAAGTTTCATAGAAACTTTTAATCTTATGAATCAAGTCACTTATGTAATAAACTTTATCACACTTCACATTATCTTGTTTTAACTATTTTACTTCACTTTTAATTTTTAACAACAAATTTCCCTTTGCTAAATCTCTTGTTGCAATGACTCTATTAATTTATCCTTTTGATATTGAATTTTGAAAATGCCAACTATTTATTGATTCATTGATGATAACCTATAATATGTCGATGTTATATAGTAAGACCAACAAATTCATGATAATGTTTATTATCTCATGATACTAGCTATGCTACATTGGCCATTATGGAATCATTTTCCTTTTATAATCTCTTTATTTATTATAAAAGACCATCAAAATTCTATTGTAGCATGTCAATTTCATGATTAGCATTTTAAATCTTTTTTCTCCTTTTCCCATTTTAAAATAATTCTTACTTTTTAAAAATAAACATAAAAAATAGGGTTAGGCATTAAGATTCACTAAAGTTCTCTTACCTTCTAACACTTCTAACACTAGTTTATAGTTCATGTCTCTATAACTGTTTCTCATTGTTAAGCTTAATGAAACCCCTCACAACTTATTTTCTTTGAGGAATATTCAAAGTAAATGAATACATGCTTCTTCTACTAAATCAATGCAACTACACATGGTGGCTATAGTCTCTTTATCCAATCATCCCTTTTTACAAGACTACTTTGCAACTCTGATAATCTAGTAGAATGCATTAGAACAATATATTTCTCTCATAAACTATAATATAATGATTAGTGTATGTGAATTATTATACAAAACATCATTTGCAAATAAATATAGAAATAAAATTCTTTTTTATTAAGAAAATATAAGGTTAAAATTGAATAGAACTTATTCAACATGAATCAAACCTACATTAAATAGATTTTAATCCTTAGTTTACACAATTTTGTCTTCATATTAATTAGACATAAATAAGACACGGCACAATATTCATAAAGCCAAGAAAGTGGATCAAGTAATAAATGCAAGAAAGTGGATTATCAAATAAATAAAACCAAGTGGATTGAGTACTAAGAAGGTCTACAAGTGGATCCATGGAACACTGGTAGGTACCATTTTTAAATCTTAATGCATAAAGAAGATGAATAGAAAATTCTAAATGGAATTGTTTCTTTTCCTTGAGCAACAGAGACATTCACCACAACAAAATCTTTTGATCTTAAATTTCCATTACTAAGATATAATTTTAATAAATAGGTGATACATGCATATATGAGCTAAGTAACAATATGAATTTCTTGTAAAAAAATAACATTTCTTTTTCCAAACTATCATAATATGGGGAAAATAGTAAACATTACCTAATAACAACAACCACCAAAAATAATTATTAAAATTTTAAAGAAAAAAATTATAATTTTTTTTTGTAAGATAAATAATTTTATGTCTTTCCATCATAAACATAAAAATATCTCAGAGGGAGTGGCCATTTATGAAAGCATACCCTCTCCCTCCTCTTCTAAGGGTACCAGGCCTGTTCAGATATAAGAAATAAAGGGCTCCATCCCGTGGGCTTACTTCGATGGGGCCTGAGATATGAATAAGAAATTTGGCACTGGTCTGGTTATCCACTTTCCCTCTGGTTATCCACTTTCCGTCGGGGACTCTCCTTAAAGCATCCATTGGACTTGGCACCAGAAAAAATAATTTTGCTGAATTAAAAGCCTTACATTTGCTTCTTTGCTAGCTCTCTTTGCGCGAGGCTCAGATATTTGGTGACTCTCTGAATACAATCAAGTGGGCCAATGGAATGCATCACTGTAGGAATTTTCTTTTAACTCCTTTGCTTAATGAGATTTTTCGACTTAAAAATTCTTTTAACTCCTTTGCTTAATGAGATTGTTCGACTTAAAAATTGTTTTTCTGAGCTTCAAATTTGTCATATTTTCAGGGAAAGAAACTCAGAAGCAGACAACCTTTCTAAAAAAGGCATTGAGCAGGATTTGGGCGCATGGTCGGTAGAAGAAGTTGTGGACGGGGTGGCAAGGCTACTTGCTCCTCCGGTTTTTGCATAACTTGTGAGTTTCCCACTGTTCTCTTTCACTTTCTAGATTTCTATTTCTTTGTATATACTACTGCAAAAACTTTTATGTTATTATATAAACTATAAGAAGACCCAGTGTTGTTTCTCTCTCATTGGAGGCCTGAGTTCCTCTTCTTTTTTTTTATACTAAACTATCATATAGCCAGCACAGTGACTACTATCTAGTTTTTTGACATGGTGGTTTGTCCCTCACCCTGTTTCGGGTGTTTTCCTACTAGGAAGCCGGGGGTTGGGGAAACCACAGCTTATCTAGTTGTCCTAAAGAATGGTTTTGACAGGGCTGTTTGGAGGAATATGTGGAAATCTCCATAAATAGTTGTTTTTGGTTTCTCTGAAAGAAGGAAAACGAAAATGCTTTCCATTATGCTATGCAACCTTATTATATCAATAGATGGTTCTATTTTTCTGCAGAAAAAAATAAACATAAAAATCTCTCAAATAGCAATTGAATTTTAAACCATGCTCATACTCAAAATATATAATTTTTTTAATTTTATATAATAATTATTTAATTTATTTGTGATAAAATCATTTTCATTATCTGTTTTATATAGTCAATTATTTATCCAATCACTTATTCTCATATCATGCCTCAAACATCATTTTATTTTTTTACCTATGAAATATATATATAATGGAGCGTAAAAAAAGCTCTACAGAGAAAAAATATACTATTGAAAATTACTAACTTAACTTTTACGCTTAAAATTGTTTTAACACGCATATATATGGTAATGAGTAAACGGTGTAGTAATGGTTAAAAGGTAGATTAACTTTTTTACTTGAAAAATCTATACGTTTTAAGTTAATATCTCTTTACAGCTCACGATGAAGTGTCCAGTACATAATATTTAAACATATATTAATGTCAATTTTGAATAATATTCTAATATTTATTTTAATTATTTTTTTATATAAATTATAATTATATATAAATAAATAAATAAAACAATGTGTAGACACATAATTAATAAATAATATTTTAAAAACTATAAATAAATAAATAAAATTATTGTAATATTTTTTATAAATTAATATTTCAGGATCATAAATATAAAGTTGAAGCCGAAGGCAACAACATATTTAAAAAAAATGGCATCCGTTGTTCTTAAAAAAAACAACCTATGTTAAAAAAATGGCATCCGTTCATGTAAAAGTGATAATTTGGGTCCATTGGTTTGTCAAGCGAACCAATTATAAAAGGAGTTGTCTATAATGCGATTTTTTAGAGATTTTGGTGACGGAATCCGGTGGAAGAAATTGAGGTTAAATCTTGATTTGTTGTCGTTAAAATGGTTTTTTAACTGCATATTTGGATTCAGCACCCTGAAAAACACTGGGACGCTTTGATTGCACCTAAACTAACTATGAAACTTGCGATTCCAATAAATTGCTACCGAATTTTGATCAAAAAACCCACAAAAAAACTTTCAAAAAATCGCATTATAGACAACTCCATTATAAAATCTAGGAAAAATAAAATACATAATCCATTCAATAATGGGCTGAGAGTGCTAAAAGGAAAGGAAACAAATACATACTTAAGTTATAAAATCAGACATGAAAAATTCAATAATGCGCTGAGAGTGCTAAAGGAAAGGAAACATGCCAAATCTAATGAAAGATTAGAGGTTGAGATGAGTTTCAGGTAGTATGTTGTCGTAGTTATCTTTGGTACGTTACTTGCATGATAAAGACCCTTTTGTTATTTTTCATCCCAGCTATTCAATGTTAGCTATATATATAATTAATTGAAAGTAAGGTTTATATGGAGTTTATATATAAAGAAAAACAAAATTTTTATTAGGTAGGGAAATGTATTTTTATTAATATATATATATATATATATATATATATTTTATTTATTTAAATATAAAAGTGATAATTTATTTTGATGATGATGTTGGTTAATGTCCATTTGAACCAAACATTGGTTTATTGGACTTAATGAAATGAATTATTATTTAGTTTTATTTAAGATTTTATTCTTATGCTCAAAAAGCTTGGAGAGAAGCCTCCTAAGCTCACTATAATTTTGACATCTTAAAAGGCTAGGAAGGTCAGTTTTGTAACAAATATTATGAAACTGAGATCTAATGTGGTTGTACGCGGGGCACTCTAAGAGGAAGCGATTTTCATCCTTGATGTTCATATTCTCATAGAGATGGTAGATCCTTTTCATCCATGGTGTTTTAGGAACTACCCATTGACTTTTTTCATTATGGAGCTCATGAGAGTTCATTCTAATGTTGACTATATTAATTTTCTTCTTTGAGATAGTTAAAACAGAGAGATACTTCTGATCTTCTAGGGTGGGGTTGATGACCTCCTTATGATATCTTAATTTTCTTTTAGTTGCTAAATCTTTCTCACACCACATTTTTTCTTTGAACTTAGAAGTAACAATATTTTTAATCTTATTAATGTTTTGCATTTTAACATTCTCGTCGATCTCCTGATGATTTAACAAGGCCCTGATGTCTTTATACCAACCTCATTTGAGCCTTAGGTGCTTTTGGCTAGAATTCAAAGCTAGGTTAGGAAGCCTATGGTCTCCTATGTAATTGAGTTTGTGCTTCTAGATTCGCTCAATCTTTCTCCAGGATTTTCTAGATATGCTACAACCCCAAACCTGACATCCATATAAGATAACAGGAGTGACTAAAGTTTCAAAGAGGAACTTTTTTCTATCCCACATTACGAGTTTTGTCATTTTACAATTATTTTCAAGACCAAAATAAGCTTTCCACTCCCAATTAATCATTTTCTCAATTCTATAGTTCCAGTTGAGGTTGTGATGAATATCAATTCTTGGTTACTTGTAAAAAGACACTTCCTCTGAGCTACTACTGTCATACATAAAATTAGTGTAAGTGTCCTTCTTGGATTTGATAATCATAACTTTTGTTTTGTCAGTGTTAACAGTCATACCTATGGTAGAGCAGAAATCCTTAAGAAGTCAGTTTCTTATCAAGATGAAATGAGCACCTTGCAAGAAGAACAATATTGTCAGCATATAGAAGAAGGATGATGACTATCCCAGCTAAGATCGTGTCAGCACAACCTGCTTCCTCTAGACAACCTTTTAGCTTGACGACGTAAATGCCAAATAGGGTAGGGGAGAGGGGGCAACCTTGTTTAACTCTGATATTACAGTTATTATCTTTCGATCAACGCTCATTTCTCTTTCACTTGGCAATTACATTCTCATATAACCTTATAGTGGTAGCTCTCAACTTGAAAGGAACCTTTAGCTCTTCTAATCTATTCCATAGGTCGTTTCTAGGAACCATACCAAAAGCCTTTCTAAAGTCAACAAAGTAACAAAAGAGATTGGATTTATCATTATGGAATTCCTACACAATGATCCTAAGCGTAACAAGGTGGTCCGTTGTTGATTGTTGCCTTCTAAAACCCGCTAGGCCTTTAGCCCACTTACCTTCACTTTCAAGCCGTATGCTCAACTTCTTTTCCAAAGAAATTCTGTCATCACCGAGTACTACCTCTATATCAGTGCCACTCTCTGGAAGCTCTGAGAAGTACTCACGGACTCCTGTCATGTGATGTGAAGCCCCACTGTCCACATACCAGATATCTGAAGATACTCCGCTAATCGAGGGAAAAGCATGCTCCCTTTGAACCTGTGTGGCAAGTGATCCTGCACTAGAGGACTCAAACGCAATGAACCCAAACTACCGGTCAAAATGAACTACAAAGTCCTCAACCTCTGCTAAAGCTGCCACGCTCTGGTTCTTCCCCTTCTTCTTCTTCTTCTCTGGACACACAACTGCATAGTGTCCCATCTTTTGACAATTCCAACACTTCACCTTGGAATAGTCCTTCTGTGTGTTACCCTGTTTACCTTTACCTTTTCCTTGCCCCCACCATTGCTTGTGGAAGCCTGCTTCTTCCCTTTGCCTTTCTTGCCTCCTGCTGACAGTGCTACATCCTCATCTTGCTCAACTGGCTTGGCTGCCCCAAGCTGACCTTTCCTGATCTCTGTATGAATGCAATCATCCCAAAATCTCTCCCATGTGGGAAGGGTCTCATGTGCACAAACCCCGTCAGGAAAGTTCATCCATGAACGGGGGAGGCCATTCACTGCAATCCGCACCAACTTGGTGGGTGGAATGGCCTCTCCAATTGCTGTCAACTCATCTCTCACATTAGTAATCTTTGTGAGATATCCAGCTGCACTATCATTACCCATCTTAATGTTCTTCAGCTTCTCCTTCAGGACCATTTTCCGGATCTCATTGGTACTCTGGTAGAGATTGGACAATGCTGTCCACATCTCATGGGCATTGCTCTTTCCTCTCACATGAGGAATGCAATGATCTTTGATTCTGTCTAGAATCAGCCTCTTACCCTTGTTGTTCTTTTTATTATACTCAACCAACTGAGTAGCATCAGTAGGCACAACAACAGGGTTCTGTGTGGTATGCACCATGATATCCCAGACTTCTGCCTCCTCAAAGTTACTCTGCATTCTCTCCTTTCAAACGCTGTAATTTGTATGCCCATCCAGCCTATCCTCCACCCTCAATCCCAATGACATCCTGCTGTCCTAAAAGTGAAAAATAGCACTGTTGTAATAAAGATAAAACTGTTGTTTGTAAAAAATCAGCTTGCTAGAATTTTCTTAGTGAAAAATCAACAGGCTGTAATTTTCCTCCGTGCTGTCCCAAACTGCACTTTAGCATTCAACCTCTGATACCATGTAGAAATTTCTCATTTCCTACCCCAGTTTTCAATTTCACCTTATTTCTCCCATATAGTTAATTGCCCTTTCCCATATCCATACATTCAATAACTGAAAAAATAATTTTTGTTGAAAACACAAATTCTGGAAATTTTACAGAATGCTGAAAAATGCAGAAATAAAAAATCAACAGGTACAAATAGTCATTTAACACATTTGAACACAGTGATTTTTGGTCAACGTGACCGTGGAAAAACCCCCTACAACTCTTGAGGAAAACCAGTTCGAGAGCTCTTCTTTATTTCTGACAATGCCTTTTTTACAGTGAGAAATATTCAGCAAAAAATCAGCAAGCAAATTTACAACTTACCTCTTTTCCCGTGCCTCACAGCAAACTGGAAATTACAGCAAATAGGACAACAATAAATGGTGTACGTCCTCCTCGATTTTTGTGCCCACTTTCAGCCTTAAATGCTGTTGTATGGCCTGCATTAAATGCACTGTACGGACTGCAATAAATGCGTTGTATGAACCTCGATTTGCGTGCATGAAAACAACAAACTTCTCCTCGATTTATGTGCAAACCACTCCTCGATTTATGTGCAAACTAGTTGCACATATTTCTAGAAAATCGTGCTAAAATTAGCCTTTCACTGTGTGCTGAATCAGCTATAGAAATCTGCTCAACTACTACCTTGGAATGTGTGCCAAGTTGCTGTTTCCTTCTCCTCGTCCAGAAATTTCCCTTGCTCTCTTGCTCTCCTTCTCTCAATTTGCTCATGAAAGAATGAATGACCTCTTGCCTCTTTTTTCCTCCTTTAATCTAATCCTAAGTGACTTTTGGGTAACCTCTAAATCCAATGGCTGAAATAGATTGAGATCTAGGGCTGAGATTAAATGCTCATTTAAATCTCACTTTTTATTTTTAACTCACCCCACTTTAATAAAGACCCACTTAGTCATTTATTTCCAAAGTCACTTTTCCTTTCTAATTTTACATTAACTTTATTAAAGTCACTTTAAAATTAGACTTTAGTAACTTTATCACTTAAAGTCACTTTTAAATTAGATTTGACTTTATAAAAATTATAAAGTCACTTTAGGAGAAAAATTAAATTCCTTTGGACACTTTTCCCTAGGCCAAAGATCAAAGCCTTAGGGAACCACCTATCCTCCGGTACCAAATATTTCAACAGTCAGTGTTTTATTGTAAAATATTTGACCATTGAGAACGAAATTGTTGGAAAAAAAGAAAAACAAGCAATTTTTTTATTATTTATTATTTTATTATTTATTTATTTTTTTCTGAAGAAACAGAAGAGGTTGGCACTTCATTCTTTCCTTGTGTTTCAAATAATAATGTTTCCAACGAGGTGTGGCTTATGGATAGTGCTTGCGGAAATTACATGACATGAAACAATGATGGTTTTGTGCATATAGATGAATCTACAAAATCTGATGTACTGTTGGGAGATGATAAGTCGTGGTTGAAGCTAAAGGTAAGGGAACAATTGTTGTGAAGAAAAAAAAAGGAAAACCAAAGCACATTAATGATGTTTTATATGTTCCTAGTCTAGCACATAATTTTTTGATTGTGGGGTAAGTCCTTGAAACTGGATATTTAATTGTTTTCAAGAACAAGCAATGCATAATCTATGATAAAGATGATCATAGTAAGATTATTGCTAAGACTAATACACTGCAAAATAGATTGTTTTCTTTCAATCTCCCTTCTGAATAAAGTACAACATTAAAAGTTTCTTATGATGATAGTAACTGGATATTTAATTGTTTTCAAGAACAAGCAATGCATAATCTATGATAAAAATGATCATAGTAAAATTATTGCTAAGACTAATACGCTACAAAATAGAATTTTTTTTTTCAACCTCCCTTCTAAAGAAAGTACAACGTTAAATGTTTCTTATCATGATAGTTCTTGGTTATGACACGTAAGGTATGGACATTTGAATATGAAAGGCTAGAAATTGTTATATAAAAAGCAAATGGTCAAAGCGTTACCACTTATTGGTTCTATTGATAAAGTCTGTGAAGGGTGTATTCTTGGTAAGCAACATAGAGATTCATTTCCAGTAGGAAAATCATGGAGAGCAAGTAAATCATTGGAGTTAATGCATGTAGATATATGTGGTCCTATGCAAAATTTTTCTCTAAAAAAAAAATCGTTATTGTTGTGGATAATTTTAGTAGAATAATGTGGGTATAGTTCATTAAAGAAAAATCTAATGCATTTGTCATATTTCAACAATTCAAATCTCTTGTGGAAAAAAAAAGTGGTTATTCTTTAAAAACATTATGCACAGATATCACAGGAGAATTCACTCCTAAAAACTTTGATTCTTATTGTAAAATGAATGGCATTCAAAGGAAAGTGAAAACTAGTTATACTCCCCAACATAATGACTTTGTTAAATGTAAGAATAGAACATTTGTTGAGATGGCTAGGAGCATGATGAAGCGTAAAAACCTTCCAAACATTTTTTGGGTTGAAGTTGTAGCTACATATGTTTATTTTCTTAATAGATGCCCAACAAGTAGTTTGCAAAATAATACCTCTTCTGAAGAATGGTGTGGAAGAAACCCCAATATTTCTCATTTAAGAGTCCTTGGTTATATTTTATATGCTCATGTTCCTACATAAAATAGAAGAAAACTTGATGATAAAATTGTGAAATGCATTTTTATTGGATATTGTGAGGAAACCAAAGGTTATAGATTGTACAATCAACAAACTGAAAAACTAATAATTAGTCATCATGTGTTTTTTAATAAGAAAGAAGAATGGAAATGGAATGAAAATGTTAAACAAAAAATTCCAAATATTATTCTACAGGAAGAAGAATATTTTGTTTCTACAAATCCATCCAGTAATCAAAATACTTCACAGACCACATCCACTTCATCATCTTCTACAACTTCAAGTCCTGTATTAAGTGCAAGTCCTCCTCCGAAAAAGACAAAATCTTTAAATGAAATTTATGGTTATACTAATTTTTCTTTGATGTCCCAGATTGAAGCAGAGCCAAGATGTTTTGAAGATGTAGCAAAAGAGTTATTTTGGTGCAAAGAAATGGATGAAGAGATGACAACGATTAAAAAGAATGAAACATGGGAGCTTGTGGATCATCCTACTAAAAAATAATTCATTGGTGTGAAATTTTTGTATAAAAACAAGTATGCAAATGGTGGATTAATACAAAGGAACAAAGCAGGGTTAGTAGCAAAGGGATATGGTAAAAAACCAGGCATTGACTACTATGAAACATATTGTTGCAAGATTTGATACAATCAAAACTTTTTTGGCATTGGAATCACAATATAAATGGTCAGTTTATCAATTTCATGTTAAATCGGCCTTTCTAAACGATGGGTTGAAGGAAGATGTATATCTTAAGAAACCCCAAGGATATGAAGAAGTAGGAAATGAACACAAAGTCTACAAATTGAAAAAGGGTATTTATGGGCTTAAACAAACTCCAAGAGCATGGTATAGTAGAATTGACACTTATATTTTGAAAAAGGGGTTTAATAGAAGTGAAAATGAACACACATTATATATCAAGTAAAATGTTAATGATATAACAATTTTTTTCTTATATGTAGACAACATGATATACACATCTTCAAGTGATTTGTTAGTGGAAGTGTTCAAGCATGTTATGATGACTGAATTTGAAATGACTGATTTGGGTTTTCTTCATTATATTCTTGGCATAGAAGTGACACAAATGAATGATAGAATTTTTATTTCACAAGAAAAATATGTTTCAAATGTTCTTCACAAATGGAAAATGTGAAATTGTAAACCCATGAGCACAACCATGAACACAAATGAAAAATTTTCTATAGAAGATGGAGATGAAAAGGTAGATGATCAATATTATAGGAGTCTGGTAGGAAGCCTTTTGTATCTTACTACCACTAGGCCTAATATTATGCATGCGGTAGGTTTGATTTCCATATTCATGCAAAGTCTAAGCAAGATTCATTTTAGAGCGGCAAAAAGAATTTTGAGGTATCTCTGTGGAACAAGAAATTATGGAATTTGCTATACTTTATCAAATAATTTTGGGTTGGTTGGTTATATAGATAGTGATTTGGGTTCATCTCTAGATGATAGAAAAATCATTTCAAGTTATGTCTTCAGCCTTGGATCAAGTGAAGTATTATGGCATTTAGAGAACCAAACATCTATTTCACTGTCTTCTACAGAGGCAAAGTATATTGCAACAACGAGGGAAACATGTGAAGCAATTTCGTTGAATAAAGTATTGTTAGATCTAAAACAAGAGCAAAAATATGCCACAACTATTTACTGTGATAACTTGTTTACCATTGCCATAATTAAAAATCCAATGTTTCGTAATCACAGCAAACACATTGACATCAAATATCATGTCATAAGAGACTATGTGGCAAAAGAAGAAATTGAAATAAAGGTTTGTACAACAAATGATCAACGTGTAGATATATTTACCAAATCACTACCAAAAGGGAAGTTTCAATACATGAGGGATATGCTGGGAATCACCTCATTAAGCATTGAGGAGTGTTGAGGATAATGCTTAACTATGTTATGTAATTGCTCACAAATTAGCCAACAAATTTTGTGTTTTGAGTTATGATAATTAGGGTAACTAATTAATAGATGTAGTGACATTAAATTAGAATCAAAGGTTATTTAGATAATGGATAATCCAATTAAAAAAATGTTGCCTATATAATAATGTATTCATTGCTCCTATAAAGATATGAGATTCCAATGAGAGTTTAGCTCATGAATGAGAATCAGATTTCTCTTATTTTTGTTCATTATTTTTTTCCTATTTTCATAAATATGCTCTTAATAGATTTAACATGTCAATATTCTATTAAATCTCCAATAAATGCAAGTCTATTAATCTATACTCTAAACACATTCAATAACATGAGAATCTATGTATCTACAACTGGGAGTTTACAACAACGTGTGTTGGTAACACCTTGGCATGGTAAGTAAAGAGAATAACCATAGCAAGATAACCATATCGCTCAGAATATTAATCTCCATCCCTTAACAGTTATATATATATGTCTATTTGAATAGAAAGCACGCTATAAAATCCGAAACAAAAGGAGGTCACACTTTTTCATTTCAGCGCCCAAGGTAAACTTCGAATATGATTTCATGTAGGAGCTTCATCCTTCATCTACTTTTTGCAGGAGCCAATCTTGCATTTTGCATATCTTCTTTACTCGGATTTCTCAATCACCCAGTTGTCTACTGAACTTCATCTTTTATTTGGTTGGAGAATCTAATTTCAACCACTTATTAGGTGTCAAAAGTGTCTTTCTAAGTCTCTCAATTCAGTTTGAGTTAATTGAATTTAAGTTGAGTTTAACTCTAATCATTTATTATTGATGTTTCTAATGTAATCATATTTAAGTGATTTGTAATACTGAGAAGAGATTAACTCCAATCATTTATTATTGATGTTTCCAATGTAATCATATTTAAGTGATTTGTCAAAATTTTGTTCTATTCACTTTTCGTCGTGGTATCAAAGCTTAGACTAGATAAAACTATTTGACATAACAGCAGAGATTAGAGCAATTTGCATAAAACTCCTTGAGAGAGTAGCAACGCGAGCGTAAGACTTGTTGAGAGCATCATTTCATACTTGTGTGTATTCAGAAGAAAATAGCAGAGAGCAGCTGTGAGACGAAGGTTGTTGCGAAGTCTGTGTTTTGAAGATTTTTTTTTTTGGAGATTAAAGCTTTTCATTAAGTTAAACCAGTAACACTCACTAACGCTGAGTAGTAGGAGAAAGCCCGTTAATCGAGTTTTCTTACATCATTTTTCAATTGACGCGGATTAGTTGTAATGGACAGTGCGTGAGAGCACTAACGCTGCTCTTTTTAAGGTCGAAAGAAATTAGCACGTGACCTCTGCTCATCCCACATAGCTTTAGCCTTACCCCGTGATATTAAAAAAAAAGGTCCAGAGCGCAACTAGAGGACAAAGGTGAGGCACAAAACGATTGGGAGTGCGATCCGCTGGAAAGAGTCAATGTACATGACCATAAATCATATGCGTCAGTATTTTTATGTCTTAAACGGAATATGGTATCATGATATATGATAAACAAATGCACGTGTTAAAAAATCCTCGTGTAATTTTTGAGTGCGTTGTTATTGTTTTGTAAAAGGGCTTGAGCAATTTTAAAATGCTTTATTTAATTCATTTCAAAGGAGGCCATATGCAATAAAGGTTATATAAGAGGTATTTTTTAAGACAAGAATTGAATTATTAAAAAAAAAAGAAAACAACTGTTATTTTTTTTTTAAATAATGAGATTTAAAAAAAATGTATTATTCTAAGTCAGCTCTGGTTACTGTAATATTTTTGTGAAAGCTTTTTGAAACTGTCGTTTTTGTAAAGAATTTTTGGAAGGAAAGTCTTTGTAGAGTAATTTGTAGACTTCATTCGTTTGTGGAAGTCAAGTAGTAACAATATTTTTATTGCAGCTAGATGGGATTTTTATAATTTGTTTTGTTTGTTGAATTATAGTGAGCCAACACTTAATAAATGGGAAAAGCCAAGAGGCTGAGAAGGTCAAATCCACATCGAGAGATGTTTGAGATCTTTTTAGATCTGGAAGTGAAGACGCAGAAGGATCATTTTGCATTGATATGCATAAACGATTTTGTCGATGACAAGTACAACATTCTTCCCTTGATTTCAGAAGCCAAGACAACCAAGAAGGTTTGGAATACCCTTCAGAAGAGTTTTGGTCTAAAGGGAAGCATTGTATTTGAAGATCAAGGTGGCTCTATAGCTGCATACCTACATCAAGATGAAAGGATTGTTGAATTCCACTGTGCTCAGTGACAAGCGAATGATATTTGTGAAGAAGTCGCAAAAGCAAGAGAGAATGAGCAGATAGATGCTCATGAAGCCCACTGTGTACAATCACAAGTGGATGATAATATGATGATCACTAGCAACAAATCCTGCTGATAACAATATGATGATTCCAGCGACAGAGCTTATTGATGAAGATTTAGTAAATTCAACAAAAGAGCTTGTTGATGATAATGAAACTTCCATTCAAGCAGTTAATGCTATGGTGAATTTAGTCATAAACATTCCTGATGTCAATTTTGATGAAGAATTATTGGCTAATGGTGAATGGTTGGAGTTAATGCAACAAAAATGTGATCTTATTTCGTGAGATAGTGGAAGACAACTTGCTTGCAACAGCACATGTTAGTAAATAAGTTGAAGAGACAGAGAAAAAAATAGAGGAAAGGGCAAAGAAGGAAGCCCATAAAGAGAAAATGGAGACAAAAGAAGAAGCACAACTAAAAGTGCAATACGAGAAAGCTCTTATCACACAACAGAAGGAACATAAGCAACGTGGTTCTATAGATATTTTTAAAATTACCATTGATTTCCAATGTGCATGTATAAAAAATGATTTTGAAGAACAATTAAATTTTCTTGAAGCACGACTTGCAACACCATGTCTAAATCAAGTCGTCATAGAAGCTGCAAAAATTAATGTTGAAGACAACATGCATGGTGAAGAAATTATTGAAAATTAATGTTGAAGACAACATGCATGGTGAAGAAATTCATGAAATTTTCAAGTATTGGAGTCGTAAAGAAATATTATTTTATTATAATCTTATGCTGCAGCAGATTGATGATGAAAAGAGCACTGCATAAGATAATATGTGGCAACAACCCACATACAAGTCAGTTTTTGAAGAAGTCCAACGTATGCTTAGACAACTTGGAAGAATGGAAGACTACCTGCACCAATAAACAATCCACATACAAGTCAGTTTTTGAAGAAGTCCAACTTATGGTTAGACAACTTGGAAGAATGGAAGAAGACCTGCACCAATAAACGAAGAAACAAACAGAGGTTTAAAGAATACAAAAAAGAGAAAAAGCTCAAACAATTTAGAGGATATAGGATCGAGAAAAAGAAAATAAGAAAAGTTGAAGTCAATTTTTAAATTGTAAGCCTAGTTGAGACATAGACCAGCAGGTATTCTAATTGTATTTTTATGTGTTGTGATTAAGCGAGGGAATTGGATAATCTAATCCCACCACTTGTTAGGTGTCAAAATTGTCCCTCCAAATGTCCCAACTCAATTTGATTTAATTGAATTTAACTCTAATCATTTATTAATGATATTTCTAATATAATATTATTTAAGTGATTTATGATACTTGAAAAAAAAAAAAAAAAAACAAATCCTCTTTTGTTCAATTTTTGTTATGTTAATTTGGCGCAGTGGGCATTGACTCTCCTCGGGAGAGAAACAGAGATCTCTATCTTTTTCCATCCGCGTTCTTAGCTTTGGTGCTGGAAGGGAAATTACAAGGAGAGAAGCCCGGCTGATCAGATTCCACGAAACAGCAATAGCGCAACTCAATTTGATTTCCGTAGAAATATCCTTTGCTACAATATCTGCAAATCCATGATCCAAACATAACTATTCTGGAATAAAAAAGGATTAATCAGTACATGTAACAAATACAAGTCTGAAACATTACAATACTCAAAACTTTGTGCAGTCCTACTAATAGTGCTGGAAATAGAATCGGTATTTCCTACACTGAAACACTGAAACAAATGTTCTGGAAAGCCTACGTCCCCGCACATACTACACGCCATGGGGGTTTCAACACTGAAACAAATGTTCTGGAAAGCCTACGTCCCCGCACATACTACACTCCATGGGGGTTTCTCTGTCATTTTTGGCGGGGAAGAAAATTTCATTTGACGCATAGTTGGAGGTTGGGGGAAGATCGATTAAATAACCCATGGCCCGGGTATATCGTAGACCATTTCACGCGCTTCCAACGAGACAGACTGTGTGAACGGAAGAAAAAGCTAATGACTAATCTTCACATTGCTACTTTCGTAGAAGATTGAGGGCCTTCCATTTCACGCGCTTCCAACGAGACAGAGTGTGTGAACGGAAGAAAAAGCTAATGACTAACCCTCACATTGCTACTTTCGTAGAAGATTGAGGGGCTTTCACTGACTAATTGATTGGTTGAAAGTGGTCATAGTCAGCCGTTTTAACGAAATCATATGTACCACAGGCCCCTGTGATTGGTCTAAGTCTTTCTGCGAAGTCTACGATGCAGGAGTCGCCATCTGCTCACACCAACGATTAAATTCAATCCCGAAAAACGTTTTGTCGACTTTCTGCAACAATTTTTGTTAGTAAAAAATGGAGTTTTCTATAATGTGATTTTTTGGAGATTCCGATGATGGAATCCGGTGGAAGAAATGAGGTTAAATCTTGATTTTTAGCAGTTAAAATGGATTTTTAACTGCATATTTGGATTCAGCTCCCTGAAAAATCCTGGGAGCCATTGATTGTGCAGAAACCAGTTATCAAACTTGACATTCCAATAAATTGCTGCTGGATTTTGACCAAAAAATCCAAAAAAAAACTTTCAAAAAGTAGCGTTATAAACTACTGCGTAAAAATGGTCTGTACAATGCAGAATTTTCAACCAATAAATGAAAAGCGGAAAGAATAAATTTTGTGGCAAACTCAATATCATATCTTTGTCGGTTTAAAAGCATAAAAGGTTACTTTTTGGTGATATAATTTCACAATTTCAATTTCCATAACCACTTAAAAATTATATATGTGAAAGTTTAGTGGGTCTCTGTAATGCTCATTTGCAATTGAGAGGTTAGTTGTTGAATTATGTTTATGATGATATAATTTCACAATCCAATTTCAATTTCCATATACATTTAAAAGATTATTTATGTGAAAGTTTAGTGGGTCTAGTGGTTGAATTTTCTCTGCACTCTTAAGTTAGCTAATAAAAAGTATGGTTCTATTTGGTTAAATTATTTATTGAACATAATTTATTATATATAT